>CAUYON010071732.1:0-23952 GCA_963573935.1 Arctocebus calabarensis
AGTAGCTGGGACTACAGGCGCCCGCCACAGCGCCCGGCTATTTTTTTGTTTTGCAGTTCGGCCGAGGCCGGGCTTGAACCCGCCACCTTCGGTATATGGGGCCGGCGCCCTACTCGCTGAGCCACAGGAGCCGCCCTGATAATTATTTTAAAGATTAGTTCTTTATTGCTGTGTAACAAATTATAACAAATTTAGTATTTTCAAATGCTATGCATTTGTTAACTCATTATTTCTATAGGTCATCACTGAGAGTGTAGCCTAGATTTGTTCTCCTCTATAGGTTTTAGAAGACTGACGTCTAGGGGGTACCCACAACGCACTCATTAGAGTCTCAGCAACCTTCTCCAAATTGATTTAGATCATTAGAAGAGTTTAGGTTTTTTTTCGGCTACAGTAATGTTGTCCCTTTTTTTGCTAACTGTTGCTAGGAACAAATCTCAGTTTCCATGGCTGCCCAAGTTTCTCAACAGATAGCCTCCAAAGGCAATTCACAACAAAACTCTCTGCTCTCCTTGAAAACAGCAGAAGTATCTCTCTTTAGGGTATTCCTCTAGGATCAGCTGGAGGAAGTGCTCTGCTTTCAAAGGATGCATCTCCTTAGGTCAGCCTCACCCATCATAATCTCCCCGTTTTAAAGTTCACTGGTTTGTGACTTTAATTGTATCTACAAAATCCCTCCAAGCCATGCCTAGATGAGTGCTTGATTATCTGAGGTAAAGTATGTATATCACAGGTTCCTGGCTTTTAGGTGTCATATTAGAATTCTACCTACCACAAAATTTAAGAATAAAGGATCAGCGTGTAGCAAAGAGATTCTACAATAGATTTTAACTGGGAAACAGTATAACTTTGAATGATTAAAAAAAAAATCAGAGTTTTGGTGCAGACTACTTAAATTAACTCCCAGGCTCCACCCTTTGGGAAAGATTTTTACTTTTCTCTATAAAAGTAAAGTGCCATATCCTTTATGAGTAGGATCCCTATATATCTGTTGAGATTATTAACGTTGCTGGTTTTCATTCTAAAATGTATCCCTATTGGAATAATAAATCCTTTGGCCTATAATTAGATACCTTACATTTCTGTTTCCCTCAACCTGCGACTTATATGGCTATCGTGAGAATATAGTGAGAATATGTATGTAAACACTTGCATTGTGTTTGGTTAATAGGAGGCACTCAGAAACCATGACTATAGATACACTGTTTTCACCAACATTGATTTGTATACATGCCATTGTGCAAAAGGTTTATGAACAAAACATTGTGCCACATTTAATGTTGAATACAGAAAAAAATGAAATAAGAACCCAAGGTTAAGCTGTCTGAGCTATAGTTAAGGGTGTTAAAAAATTGGGGAAAAAAATTCAAAGCCAAAGTTATAATTTAGTTTGTTATACATATTAGGAATTTGAGTGATTGGTTATAATTTGTGTGTGGGGTGTTACATAAGGGTTTTTAGGAGAGAAAGAATTCAGAATAACTCTTAAAAGATGAGCAAACTGTCTGTCATGTAAGAACTGGCAGAAATTCCAGTTTTGAAAAAAGAAAAGAAAACAAAACAAAACAAAAAACCCTTAACTCAAACTCACAGACCTAGAGCATGAACAGCAACTGGGTTAGAAGTTCTACATGCATTGAGCACAGAATGGTGACAGGATCAAGTGACAGACAGGAAACAAGGTGAAGTCTATTTCAAACAGTGAAAGATTTTGACAGGTAGGTAAGGGCTATGTATGTTTTTAATAGGTGACTGACATAATCGCAGTCTACCAAATGATTGGAAGGGTCAAGGATTGGTAGAGGAAATTAGGTCAGAAGAAACTTACAATTATTTGAACAAAAATAATGGAGTATGCGGTGAACATAGTAGTGACATGAGAATAGGGCAAAAATATAAGACGTGAAAAATATAAGACAAAAATATAAGACATGAGAAAATGTGTATGTGTATGTGTACACACGTAAATATTTTTATAAAATAATATACATAATAATACATAATATTCATCATAATACATAATATTTATGTATTATAATATATAATACATTCTAATACATAATATTTATGTATATGTACGTACATAAAATATATGTATATGAATGTATTTATGAGTGTACATACACATTAAATAATATATGTATATAAATATCAGTGTATATAAAACATATATTCTTTCATTTCATGTGTATATATATGAATATACATATATGTGTGTGTCAATATGTGTATCTCTTTCATCCATATTATAAAAATCAACTTTAGGGCACATATGATAGGCCTGTTGAATAAAAAGAAAAACCGTCACCCAAGTAGTGAGAATACCAAAACTTGAATTATCATATTTACAAATAAAAAGTTCAGTTAGCCAGGCTAGAATCAAGTACATGTAGTACTATGAAAGTGAAGAAACAGAAGTGTAAAAAGGCAGACTTGAGTATGGTTTGCTCCTTATTAAACTGAAGAACCGGTGTAACCAAAAGCATTGTAAGAATTTGAGCAGGTAGAGTTGAGTGTTGCCTTCAGAAGAAGCATATTTCTTATCTGATTGCTGTGTTTTGTCAAGAGAGACCATATAGTATGGAATTACAGTTATAATTTCACCTTGGGAAAAGCTATGTAGACAAATTTCAGAAGCATGCATGCTGCATGGAGCCTTGAAAGGAAGATTGAGACATCATGAATCTATACGCTTAAGATATATTAAATATTACATAAGTTATATATAACTGAGAGCCCCTTATCCTTTAACATCCACTAACTCAACTAATGCATTGATGAATGATGAAGACACCAAAGACAGGAATAATCAAGGGCAATGTCTTTATGGATGTTAACCTCAGTTTGTCATAACTTAGAATTCCCTTTCTTAGATTATTTGTTTTTTCTTACTATGTCCCCACATAATTTGCACATTCTCAATCTGGGATAAGTAGTCTGTCTATTTGACTTACTATGTTTTGCTCAATTACTTTCAGTGATCCAGGAGGAGCACAGGTTTCAACAGCATCGTTGACTGCCTTTTTTATACTCCTAGGAAGTGTAATGGTCCCCCTCTGCATCTTGTAACGGATACCATTAATTAGACCTGACAAGTTAATGATAGGCTATATTAACCACATTTGTCTAAGCATTTCACAGATATCTCCTGCTTCCAGTGAGAATCATTTAGATTAAGGAAAAATATTTAGAATACTGAATTTCCCCAAAAAGTTAGGTTCCTTAATCTCAAAATTATCTCAACTGGGATTTTTTTCCACGGGTTGGGCTAAAATCCGTTGTATACACTTTATCCAAAGGCAGAAGAATCTCCATAGACCACATCATTTGAAATATAATCCTGATGTTTAAAAATCATCAATAGTTCCCCATTACTGACCAAGTAAGCATTGCTCTTCTTAGCCAGCCGAGGCACTTTATGTTTTGTTCTTTCTAAATTATGTGTATTTACTTTCATACAAACTCTTTTCCTGCTAAGTTGAATTACTTGCTAATCGACTAAATATGCTTTCAGGTGTAATACCCTTTTGAAATTGATTTTATTTAGACAAGCAAAATTTGGCTTAGTTCATCTTTGCTTTATCTCATGAGAGGATATATGGCAAAGCAAAATTTACACAACATCCTTCCTATGGTTTTCCAGTGGCTCGAAATAGATGATAGTCTCCACAGAAAAGCTGCACCACTGACTTAACAAACTACACACAACATGCTATGCCAAGGCTTGTCAATCAAAGTCAACCAGTGAGGAATAAATGGAAACAATCCAAGCATGTGGAGTCCCAGCTCTTTTGCTCACATATCAGATACTGTAGAGAAGAGAGATGGAAAAGCCAGGGAGAAAAGCAGTCTCAGGCTCTGAGAAATCTTGCCTTGAGGAGAGAAGAATAATCAATAAAGGACTGAATTACATGGGTACAAAAATATAGTTAGGTAGCTAAATAAAATGAACAATATATGATAACACAATGAAGTGATTTTAATCAACGATAAGGGTATACTTTAAAATAAACTTTTTTTACATTCTGCTCTTAATAGTTTTAAAATGTATTGCATTATGCACACTAAATGAGATTGTGCATAAGGGTCATGAGGGTCTCACTTTGTCACCCTCGGTAGAGCGTCGTGGAGTCACACAGCTCACAGCAACCTCCAACTCCTGGGTTTAGGCAATTCTCTTGCTTCAGCCTCTGGTAAGTAGCTGGGACTATAGGCACCCGCCACAACATCTGGCTATTTTTTTTGTTTTGCAGTTTGGCTGGGGCCGGGTATGAACCTGCCACCCTCAGTACATGGGGCCGGCACCCTACTCACTGAGCCACAGGCACTGCCCCAATTCTTTAAATTTTTTGTTTTTATTTTTAATTATTATAGGTATATAATAGTTGTATTTCATTTGGGGGGTGCACGTGAGGTTTGAAATAAATTAATCATATCAAGGTAATTGGGTCATCTGTCACATCAGACATTTAACATTTCTTTTCGTTAGGCACATTTCAATTCCACTCTGTTAAAAAAAAAGTTTATTTTATTTTACTTTTCTAGTCTCTGGATTTCTTTTCTTTTTTTTATTTTAATTTTTTATTAAATCATACATGTGTACATTAATGCATTTATGGGGTACAATGTGATAATACACATGGCGCAGCGCCAGTGGCTCAGCAAGTAGGCTCAGGCCCCATATACTGAGGGTGGCTGGTTCAAACCCAGCCTCGGCCAAACTGCAAAACAAAAAAATAGCCGGGTGTGGTGGTGGGCGCCTGTTGTCCCAGCTACTCGGGAGGCTGAGGCAAGAGAATTGCCTAAACCCAGGAGTTGGAGGTTGCTGTGAGCTGTGTGATGCCAAGGCACTCTATTGAGGGCGATAAAGTGAGACTCTGTTTCTACAAAAAAAAAAAAAAAAAAAAGAATTTAATTGCAAATCAAGCATAAATGAGATACTGGTTTGGGTATTGGCATGTCTTGCTTGATAAAGAGTCATAAAACTCATATTTACAATCACCAAAATGGGTAAACATCCTAAATGCCCACCAACCCAGGAAGGGATTAACAATCTGTGGTATATGTACACCATGGAATACTATTCAGTTACTAAAGAAGATGGAGACTTTACATCTTTTGTATTAACCTGGATGGAGGTGGACCTATTCTTAGTGAAGCATCACAAGAATGGAGAAGCAAGAATCCAATGTACTCTATTTTAATATTAAGGCAATAGATGAGCTAAGACAAGGTAGGGGAATGAGCAAGTAGGTGAGGGAAAAGAGGAAGGGGGATTGAGGGTCACGGTATATGGTACTCCTCTTGGGGGCAGGACACAATTATAAGAGAGACTTTATCTAACAAATACAATCAGCGTAACCTAATTCTTTGTACCCCAGTGAATTCCCCAAAATAAAAAAATATAAAAATATATTTAAAAATAATAATAATTAAAAAAAAAAGAGTCATACTACCCAAACCAAGATCTCTGATAAAACAGAAAGTGGTAGAGATACCAGCCAAAACCAGCTAAAATGAAGATGGCCCTGAAAAACAACCTCAGGTTATCCTCATAGCTCTGACTCATTATATCCTCAATAGAAGGTATTAGCATACTAAAAACAATGCCCCACCAGCTCCCTGAGAGTTTACAAATGTACTGTAACTGTTGCAAGTTACCCTACATGGTTTAAAAGAGGAGGAACCTTGGTTCCAGAAACTCAACTCTATCTCAGAAATCTAATGAATAGTCCTCCCTCTGCTTAACATAAAATTAAAGAAGTATAAAATAAGATTCCAGGAATTCATAAAGTGCTACTCTCTGTTGCTCTGAGAGATAGCCACTGCTTTCTTTATGGGGACACTTCTTCTTTTTTTCTTTTCTGACTTCAATAAACTTGCTTTTGCCTTACTCTGTGAAATCACTCTTGAATTCTTCCCTACATAGAGGCAAGAACCCACCTGGACTTCGGGTCAGACCCTGGTTTTGGTGTCTACTTCCTTGTATCATAACTGTTTAGCAAAATCTATGTTAGTATATGATGTCTCTCCCTGTCTTTCAGAGCTGGATCAGTATGCCTTAGAATCTAGTACTAGGTTCTATAAGTGCCTCCACGGCCAAACAGAGAAGGGTTCGTGTGTCAATGAATGAACACATGGTTTACCTCGGTCAAGATCTTGGACTCAGAATCTGTAAGAATAACAGAGCTGGGAGTCTGATAATGGTCTGTGTATTCAAAGTACATTCAAAGCACCCCTGTAAATTCATTGCCTGTGTTAGAAAAAACAAAAGAAGATAGTTCTATCTTGACCAATAATATATGTCTGGTTAGAAGTGATTTTTTTCATAGGTGCTTACAGCTAATAATGAAGTTCAAAGAGAAGTTATCATTCAAAATGTATAACAAAGACATCTGTATCAGAATGTTCATTGCAGCCCAATTCATAATTGCTAAGTCTTGGAAGAAACCTAAGTGCCCATCGATCCATGAATGGATTAATAAATTATGGTACTTGTATACCATGGAATATTATGCAGCCTTAAAGAAAGATGGGGACTTTACCTCTTTCATGTTTACATGGATGGAGCTGGAACATATTCTTCTTAGCAAAGTATCTCAAGAATGGAAGAAAAAATATCCAATGTACTCAGCCCTACTATGAAGCTAATTTATAGCTGTTGTATGAATGGTATAACCCAACTATAACACAAGAATATGGGGAAAGGGGCAAGGGCAGGGAGGGGAGAGGAGAGGTTGGGGTGGAGGGAGCATAATCCACACCTATGGTGCATCTTAGAAGCGTACAGGCAAACCTTGCTAAATGCAGAATACAAATGTCTTCATATAATAACGGAGAAATTGCCAGGAAGGCTATGTTAATCAGTTTGATGAAAATAGTCAAGATCGTATAAGAAACCAGCACATTGTACCCCTTGATTGCACTATTGTACACAGTTATGATTTAATGATAAAGATAATAAAAAAAATAAAATAACAGGTGTATAATGGAAGTCATGGGAATATCAGGCTGTCCAGATAGACCGCAGAGTGAGAAGAGGAGGTGGAGGAGGACAGAGGCTTGAGGGCGTAAACATCTAAAGGACAGGAGAGAAAGAGCTGCAGGGGAGGACAACTGAGAAACAGCAGGAGGGAAGAGAGAGGAAGACCGGGAGCCGTGGGGGTCCGCGCTGCCCGCTGCTACAGGAGCCAAGTCAGAAAGGGGCCAGAACCTGTTTGCTCTAGTTAACACGCAAGAACTCCTTGATTAACAAGCAAGAAGTCATCACTGGTAACCTGTTTGCACAGAGGTTTGGAGGCGAATGTCATACTGAAGTAGGTTGAAAAGGGAGTAGCTGATGAAGAAGCCCAATTGCCAAATGTTGAAACTTTCAAGAAACATCCCTGTGGTCTTCACTTGAATGATAAAGAATTTGTCTCATATTAGGGGTATAAGGATCAAAAATGTTTTCATATAGTAAACAAGAAAATATCATAAACAGTATGTCAATCAGGTCGATAAAATATCTCAGATTGCATGTGAAGCCCCCACACTGTACCCCATGGTTGAACTAATGTACACAGCTATGATTCAATAAAAAAAAAATAAAAGAAAAGAAACGTCCCTGTGAAGAGGAAGGGAGAGATCTGAGAAGCTGGGTGTGAATGTGTGTGAGTGAGAGAGAGGGTTAGTTTCTTTGTTTCATGGAAAAGACTTGAAAATTAAATTCCAGTAAGAGAGCCAAGAGGGAGAGACTGACGATATAATAGAGAGAACAAGGTACCTGGGATGGCTGCAGAGAGATCCGAGATTTAAATTCCAGTCACTCGTCTCAAATCTTGAAAGATTTGGAAAATGAAAAATAAATTCAAGAGCTTTCCCTTGGAGACAAGAACCACAGTACAGAGAATACTCTGCAAGCTTTCCCCCCTTACATCCTCCATCTACAAAGAGAGTTGTGTGTTAACCTTGAACTTCTCTTTTAGAAAAGGCAAGGAATTCATAGAGATATGCCACTGATGTTTACCTGATGTCAAATTCTATGAGAACTTCCAGTCTTATGTAAATAACCGTAAGTTGCTTTATGTGGTTTCTTTGACTCCACATAAAGCAATTTAAACAGATACAGTCGTTGCCCTCTAGAAGAGCCAATAGAAAACAGATGACAGACACACACACCCACCACCACTACCACACAAGGACACGATATTATAGTCAGAGAACATGATGGTCTCAAATGAGCATTTATATTAGGTACAACTTTGGTATAGGTTATTTCTGGCTTATGGAATACATGAAAGTTTTGCTGGGAAATCGGGTGGGGTTAGAGAAAGAGTTACTTGACCTTCATGTAGAAAGGGGAGGCCTGGGATGAAAAAATGTAGAGCTTTGACTATTGGAAATTCTGAGAATAAAACCTGTATCTTGTATCCCCTACCACTGAAGCTTACGAGAGCTCAGCAAGCAACAGCAACAGGCTGATTACATAAAGTCGCAATTCTAGAAAACTATTGACTGGAAAACTGGGCAAAGAAGGATGAATACATGTTGGAAATCGGGAGGGTTAAAGGGATATGAAAACTATTTTAGACTGCCTAGGAAAGGGCTGAATAATGGGCCAAATAGTGAAAAAGAATACTGTAAAGATAGGGTTGGTGCCCAAACTAGATACTACCTTTTAGTTTCAGAAAGAGCAAGCTAGATGTGAAGAATAGGAGAGAAGTAGTGAAGGGTTTTAGGAACGAATTATATTCGTTGGACCAATATTTTAACATTTTTCTAGTGGAGGGGAAAAATGTTGTCATGTATTCCAGAAATTTCATGTTTATTGTCCTTTCAAATAAAACTTGCAAAGAAACTTTATATAAAAATATATTTTACAAGTGTTTAATCTACTTTTTCAGCCTTGGCTATTCTTTTTTTTTTTTTTTTTAATTTTTTTTTTTGTTTGTTTGTTTTATTTCAAGCTGGCTTTGCTTTCGGTTTCCTTGTTTTTTTTTTTTTTGTTTATTTTATTTTATTATTTTATTTTTTCCATTGTCCTTCCTCGTAACGATGCGCAGTCCGGTTTGCCTCCCAAGTAGCTGGGATTACAGGCACTCGCCACTACGCCCGGCGGTGTGTTCTGTCCTGGTGGTTGAGACAGGGTCTTTTCTCTGGCTCAGTCATTATGCTGGTCTCGAACTGTGAGCACTGGAAATCCACCCGCCTCGGCCTCCCACAGCGCTGGGATTACAGACGTGAGCCACCACGCCCGGCCATTCAGCCTTGGCTATTCATGTGTCTTATATAAAATGTCTTAAAATATATTCTAGCAGAGAGGAAAGAATAAATGACATTGAAAAAGGAGGTAAGGACTAGAAATTTTTAGGTTGAGAGAGTTTTGCCCCAAATCAAAAGCGCTCAAGAAGACACCATATGGAATGGGAGAAACTATTTGTAAACCATGTATCTGATAAGGGGGTTAACTTCCAAAATATGCAAGGAACTCCTACAAATCAATAATAAAAACCAAAGTAATTTGACTAAAAAACAGTCTAAAGACTTGAATAGACATTTCTCCAAAGAAGACAAACAGACGGCCGAAAGGCGTATAAAAGATACTCAATGTCACTATCATCAGGAAAAGGCCCATTGAAATCACAGTGAGATAGCCCCTCACACCTGTTAGGATGACTATTAGAAAAACACAAAGTACAAGTGCTGGCGAGGATGTAGCAAAACTGGAATCCTTGTAGATTGTTGGAGGGATCACAAAAATGTTGCCACTGCTATGGAAAATAATAAGAAGGTTCCTCAAAAAATAAAAAATAGAACTAGACATGCCCCTTGACTTATGATGGGATAATGTCCTAATAAACCCATCATTAGTTGAAAACATTGTAAGTCAAAAATACATTTAGTGCACTTTACATACTGAACATCATAGCTTGGCTTAGCCTATCTTAAATGTACTCAGAACACTTACATCAGCCTAAAGTCAGGCAAAATAATCTAATATAAATCCTGTTTTATGATTAAGTATTAAATATCTCATGTAATTTATTGAATCTGTACTAAAAGTGAAACAGAATGGTTGTATGGGTATTCAAAGTACAGTCGCCATTGAATGAGTATCACTGCCGTACTATCATAATTTCAAAAAAAATCATAAGCCATATGATTTTAAGTCAAGGATTGTCTGTACATGATATAGCAATCCTGTTTCTTGGAGTTTGTCAAAGGAATTGAAATCTTGAAGAGATATTAGCACTACCACGTTCATTGCAGCACCTCTCAGATGTGGAAACCACCTAAAGGTCCATCCATGAAGGAATGGATAATGAAAATGTGATCGTGCATACAATAGAATATAATTCAGCCATATAAAAGGAAATTCTACGATGTGAGGCAACATGGATGAACTTTGAAGACGTAATGCTGAGAGAAATAAGCCGGTCACAGAAGAATAAGTATGGCATAATTACCCTTACGTGAGATACTTAAAATATCTTAAATTCTATGAGTCAAAATCATAGAATCAGAGAGTGAAATAGTGATTGTCAGGAGCTGGGAGGAGAGGAAAGCAGGAAGTTCTTAACCAATAGACATAAAGTTTCAGTTACACAAAATGAATAAGTTCTAGAGACGTGTTGCATACCAGGTGCCTAAACATAACATTATTCAATTTGTACATTTAAAAATTTAAGACAGTAGAACTCATGTTAAGTATTCCACAATAAAATAAAATTTGAAAAATTCTGAAAATTAAAACAAATAAAAGCTACCTAAAGACAACTCCAGCTCTTCACCCCAATGTTTGGTTCCTAATCCTGTGGTCATAGAATTAACGAGAAGGGGAAATAAGAAAAGTGCCTAGGATTAGAATATTAGTGCCCATCAGGTAGTAACGGGAACTTGAACAAAGGCAGAAGTGGTAAGAAAGAAGGGAGAAGGTCGGTTTCCAAAGGAAATAGGGAAGTGGTGTAAATAGGAGCTGACAACTAAGTATACGTGGCAGATAAGAAAAAGGGTACATCACAAAGAAGGTGGAGTCTTGGTTGCAGAAATACAAAGTTAGTAAGGATCTGTGGGGGGGGTTTCTCTAGAAAAGATGCTTCAGTGAGGATGCATAAGTAAATCTAACAAGTTTAGTAGCTAGAGGACTGTTGGGAATGGTATATTAGGCTTAATGACATTGAATACAAGGAATTGCAGTATATTCAGCATTGAAAATGTCTTAGAGATTACCTAGTTCTATATATTTGACATTGAAAATGTCTTAGAGATTACCTAGTTCTATCATTTTCTTTAAAAAAACTGTTTCTAGACCATTTCAAATATTTACAAAAGTGAAGAAAAGTATCTTGAATCCTCATTAATCTATCATCATTTGACAATTACCAATTTATGGCCAATATTGTTTCATCATTATCCCTGCCCTCGGATAACTATTTCATCTTAAAAGACAAGAATTCTTTTTTAAAGCAAATAATAATAATAATGATTATCATCACAACTAAAAAATTAGCAATTCATAATGCCATAAAACACTTGGTCAGCATTCAATATTTCACCAAGAGTTTTATAATTTCTTTTGTGTCTCTGAAGTCTTTTATAATTTACAGTTTCCCCTTTCTTGTTTTTTTTCTATTTTATTGAAGAAATGAGCTAATGTATCTAAAAAGTTTCCCACATTCTGGATTTTGCTGAATGCATCCCCGTAGTGTCATTTTACATCTTAGTCTATCCCTGTATTTCCTCTAACCTGCTAGATACAGAGGCTTGATCAGATTCAAGTTCAATTATTTGGCAAGAATTCATTCAGCACACAGTGACTGGTACTTTTTTGTATTCATGAAAACTCCCTTTTTTTCAAAGATAGGTTGAATTGAAGTCTCAGAATGGTTAAGTGATAGTCAAATTAGTGGAAGAATCAAGAATAAAACCCTGGTTTTCTGATTCTCTGTCCATCATATCCGTTTACTGTCAACACATGCTCGCTGAGTGGCTGCAACACAGTTTGTACTCTATTAGGCATTGCATGAGATGTAATCCACCACTCACAAAACCATCCAGGCAGAAATCTGGATGTCATTGTAGGCTCCTCAACCTCTCTTACTTCTATAAAGTCCTACTGGTTTTATCTATTTAGTATCTCCTTCCTTCGTTCCCTCCTCATTATCCCCACTACTTCTGCTTTGGTTCAGACATTATCAGGGCCACTACAATAGCATCTTTAAACTCCCCTCCTTGCTAAGTCTTGCCTTCCTCAACCACCACTGCCTGTCAACAAAAGATTTTCTAAACTGCGAATCTGAATATGTTATTTTTCAGCTTTTATCCCTTGGTATTCTCATTACCATTATGGAATCCATACTCTCTAATGTGACCAACAGGTTCCTCCATCACCTGGCTTTGCCAAGCAGACCAACCTCACCTGTCATTACTTCTACCCCCATATTCTACACCCCATAGTTATTGTAGTTTTCTGAGTGTACCAGGAAGGATATGGAGTGGTTAAATGTGTGGGCTCAGAATTGTCCAGGTTTGCCCTTGATCCCTGGATTCCCACCCATTTACTAGCTGTACAATCCAAGGCATACTTACCATCACTGTGCCTCACTGTGCTTGCCCTTGAACCCTGGATCCCCATCCATTTACTAGCTATATAAACCAAGGCATACTTACCATCACTGTGCCTCACCTACCTCACCCGTACAATGGGAAAAATCTCACAGAATCATTTTCTGTGTGTGACAAATGTGTGAAATGGGTGAACCAGCATGCAAGCACTCAGTAAATACAAGATGGTATTGTTATGTTTTTATACTTTTCATGTTCCTTGAAACCAAGAATGCTAACCTTCTTCCCTCTTGATAACTTAGCAAATTCCTAGACTTATGGAAGGGCCCAGCTCTGATCTTTTGCCAGTTAAAATAAAACCTCTCTGATCCACAGCACCTCTGAACCTTGTAGTTATTTTGGTTGCTGTACTCTATGGTTGTAAGTCTGTCTCTGTACACGACTGCAAGTTTTGAAGACAAGGGCCAGATTTTTCTTGTTTGGCTCCCCACTTTGTACATCACAGTCTGATTCAGTGAAATGATCAATAATTAATTTGGCAAACTGAACTAAACTAATGGGGTTGGATGGAATTAAAAGAGCCCATCCAAGTTCTCTTTTTATGAGTCTTTATTTTCCAAGTAACTTTTCTAAAATAAAAGATGACTTATCAATTATGATTTAATAAAATTATTTTAAAAAAAAGATGACTTATCTAGGAATCCAGTGAGGTGATTGGCACACAACTTAAAAATCATGTTCATTAATTGTACCTTTCTCCGGTGCACTTTGCAACTAGAAGAGGAATAAAATGCCTGGGCAAGGAGACTATGCACACAACTAAGGGAGATTTCCCTTTGCAAATTAAAAAATCAGTGCTTTGATTTATCGGTTCCTTCCTTGTGGGTTTGGTTTTCATGAATCATTTAAATCACTATGAATCACTCCTGCCCGCTCTCATCATTTCTTCTACACTCATAGGCAAAAAATTAAATATGAAAACGAATAGAAAAGAGGCATATGAAAGCCCAAGAAAATAAAATGAGCTGACTTCATATGAATGACAGGAAGAGACAACATAAATGGACAATCTAAAAAGATTGATTTTTCAAAACAAAAGATGAAATCTGCCTCCCAGTAGCATAATTCTTAAAAGTTCTAACTTTTATGCTTAGCATCCTGTTTTAGCAAATATATCTTATAAAGTCTTGCTGATTTAATCATATCAATTTCAATTTATGAGTCACAGAAGCACAGAAGTCACAGAAGTTGATAGTAAAATATTAATTGTTCATCAGCTTCTTTCTCTTATTATTTAGTTTCTTTACTTCTTTTTTAACCTAACTAATGCAGGATTGTATTTGATGGTAGTGAGTTTCTTTTCTTTCAACATAGTGAAAACGTGTATAATTATGAAATGTTTAAAAGGCTAAATCCTTTGCTATTTATTTTAATTCAAATCCAGTATATTATTATATATATTCAGAACTCAAACTATTCATCTTCATCCACAACCTTCAATTAAATTCCACAATGCAAACCTCTTGGCACGGACACCACTTGTCATGTTTATTCATCTGAGCCTGTGTCTTGAAAGAGTGTTGAAGTTTGGGGGTTTTCTGGTGAGAATCCACATTCTGACATCACCTTGGCTGTGACAGTGATTGGCTGCTGGAAGCAAAGAAGAGTTTATAGCCAGCAGGAACAAGCAAATGAGTGAGTGAGCAGAGGAAACACTCAATCTGTGCCACTCACTGCGTGAGCCTCTCTCCTGCACTGCCAAAGGGTAAGATTTAATATGACACCTTCCTTACCTTGAAATCAAGACCCTCCCCAGTTTACATCTCTAGACTTGGTTTTGAATTTTTCATTTAAATATTAATGGTACTGCATTGTGTAGAATGGCTATGGGATGATTTCACACTTGCTTGTTATTAAACCAGTACCTTAGATTCTAGATGCTCTGCAAAAGGCATGTAAATCAGTTCTTAATATCATGCTCATAAATTTGATTATATTTCTTACTTTCTGTCTCTGCATATCATAGATAACAGTTTGTTTCCTTATTTTTGATGCATTCAAGATAACCTGACTGTAATACTATTTTGCACTTGCAAAATTGCCTACATATATGCAGATTTCTCCACCTAGTCGTACTTCATTATATGTATTATCTTTTCAATATGTTGTTATACATTTGATTTCAAAGTGTTAATATCTGTAGCTCTAAAATCAGCACAAAGATATATACACGTTTATATAGCACAAATATTATATATATATATATATATATATATATATATAGTAGTGGAGAAATAAATAAGTTTGGTAGTTTATCATACTCTTCCCAATAAAAACTTGTAATTAAGTTCTCAAACTATCTTTTAAGAATGTTCGAACTGTTGTCTGGGTTAGTAGTGGTCACTATAAAGTCTTTGCTTTTTGGTGAATCACAAAGTAAATAAAATGAGATTTATGTAGGCAGCCAATTGCTGCCTGCATGAATCACTTCTGTTTTAGTTTGTGCTATGTTTTCATCTGATTTATTTGTATTGTGTGTTGTGAGAAATGTATGTAATGAAAACTCGTTCTACAGTTCTATTTATTAAGTTTGTATTTCTTTAAAATGTCATAAATATTCCCACCCTTTTCATAAATCTGGAAACAACCTCCTTCCTGTTTGCTGATGGCCTCTAATATGGGCAGTGAAGTTCAAAGCACCTTTCAGAGCAACCCAATAGCAATGAATGCTTGTTAAACAGATGGGCCCCTCTGGGGGAAAAGTGCCTTTATTCCCATGTGGCCATTAACTTCTTCTAAGGTAGAGAGGAAGAAGGTAGACACTCAAATCAAAAGACCCGCTCTGCTACACAAATAGCACAACTTAGGACCCAAGATGGCTTCTTCCAGGCCTCAAGCCTCACTCTGTGTAACGTTTATTTTACTGTCAGATACTCAGTAAAGATGCAATAAATCTTGAGTGATAATGACAGAATAGAAAATTCACCTTCAGGGTACAATATATTGCACTTCTCATTTTAAATATTACTTTTCAATGTGTATTTATGAGGAAATTGCCTTCACCATCACATATTGCTTCCAAATTGTTGCCAAAGCTGGGACTGTGTATGAGAAATTGTCAACAGTTAAATTTGTATGTGATGCAAGTGGGGGGTGTTAGTAGGCATTTAGCTATGTTTGTTCAAACTCTACTCTAATAGAATCTTTAAACAGAATTTTGTCAAATAGAATAAAATTAAAATGGGATAGATTTCACCACCTGTTTTTATTTATGAGGAATCTATGGGAAAATGAAGCTCTTTCCATGGGTGTAAACCCCCAAATTGTTCAGGAACCATTCTCCCTTTGAGAGTTAACATCTTCCGGATTCTACATAATTAAGGTCTCCATGCACACCTATCACCCTGACCCCGGAGAGTTCCCGATCTTTCCATCACAGTCTCATACACTGGCAGATGGAAAACTGAAATGGGACTGAAAAACAACTTAATCTGAGGAAATTTGTCCCCTCATATCCCAATGTGAAACTTGGAAGAATTCTTCCCATGCAATCACCCTTGGGGGGATGGCTGGTGGACGCCATAGGCTATGAGAATACCATTTCATATGTTATGGATCTGCCCTCTCTACCCTCCCCACACAAAATACCAACTTTTCCAAGATATTCATAGGAAAATGGCTCCCACTTTCCATTTTAGTTCATGAATTTTTAGTTTGAAACCTATACAGAAGCTGAAAACTGCCTGCAGAATCATCGGCCTTAGCAATTATGCACACTGCTTAGTTTTTGATTATAAACAGAGCATGCAACTGCACTAATAATTCAGTTTACGTAGCACTTGTCAATGATAAGAAGAGACCCACCCCCACCCCAATGTGTAAGTCTGCAGTTCCCGACCCTCTCCCCCTTTGTGGACTATACAAGTCCGTAGCCTGTTAGCAACCAAGCTCCACACCATCACCACCGAGCTACAGCCTCCTGTCCCATCCCCCAACCCCCATCCATGGAAAAATGGTCTTCCGTGAAACCGATCCCTGGTGACAAAAGGGTTCCCCATGGCCAGTTGGGAACTAGGCCACCCAGCAGGAGGTGAGGGGAGGTGAGGTGAGGACCAAGCTGAAGCTTCATCTATATTTATACCCTTTGCTCACATCACCTCAGCTCCACTTCTAGGCCCTCACCCCATCCGTAGAGAAGTTGTCTTCCGTGAAACCGGTCCCTGGTGCCAAAAAGGTTGCGGACCTCTGCTCTAAGTATTCAAAGACTTCTACATTGATGAAATGGTCTCCCAATGACAAATCCCAGAAACCAGGTTAAAACCAAACATGGAACTTGAGATTATTCAAACATGTGGTAGAGTCAGGCTATACTGCTTAAAAGGAAGGAATAATTTGAGAACAAAAGCAGAAATGGGGTTTTAAGTAGTCAAATGATAATTAGAAATGAAAACAAGTTAAATATTTCATCTGTTAGTATGTGTAAAAAAGTTCTGCTCTGTGTTTTAATATTTATTAACCTTACCACTTAATTAATTCCAGAATCAATCACCAAAATGAAGACTGCTCTAATTTTACTCAGCATTTTAGGAATGGCCTGTGCTTTCTCAGTAAGTTCTTCATTTAAAATCTACCTTTATTTCCATTTTTGTCTTTTTACATGAAAGAAAGGATAAATAATAGTGAAATGTTCTATTAAACAGATGAAAAATTTGCATCGAAGAGTCAAACCAGAGGATTCTGAAGAAAATGGGGTAATTAATTTTAACTCATTTCCTTGGCCCAATTATACTTTAGATTTACTATACTTTAACCATGACTATATCATTGCCTTGTTTATACAGGTGTTCAAATACAGGCCCCGATACTATCTTTACAAGCATGCCTACTTTTATCCTCCTCTGAAACGATTTCCAGTTCAGGTAAGTATAAAAATTAACTTTTCTTCAGTTTAATTTCCATTTTAATTTAAAAGCAATCAAATTCAACTACAAAAAAACTAAATTTATCTTTTATTGAAATTCAGCCAGAAGGACTACTCACTAATTAAAAAAGTTTGTTTTCAATATAATAAATAAAGTTTATGTCTACATTCTCTTTTAAAGCAAAAATCCACACAGAGTAAAATCATTTGGGCCCAGTCCTGCATGATACAATAGTAACAAACACCTTGTGTGTTGAGGTCAAATGTTTTACTGACAAAAAAAGGGCAATTTTATCAGTTGTGGACAATTAAGTCAGTGAGAAGGTCACTAATTGTCCTATTACAGTTGAGTCAATACTGTCACACAGCTGTTTTATATTCAGTACTTTAGCATCTTGTAATTGGCAGGAGAAAAAAATTGACTTCATAAACATCAGAGACCATTAAAAACAAAACACCGATAATCAATGATAATTGATGAAGATTTGAGTGGATCACTAGACTAATAAGTCGTATGTTAGAGCATAATTATAGTGGAAGTGTGGCCAAGACCTACAAAGGAAAGAGAAAAAGTCATGCAGTGTCCTAACCAGTTTGTGAGAAAAACCATCTCTAAAATTTGTAAACAAAAAGGAAAATAACTACAACTAAAAATGAGGGTTTCCATTTTTACTGAGTTACCTGTGAAGAGCACCTTTGAAAGCTTGAGGGCGTGGTGTTGATTTTAAATATACAACAAACCAGAACTTCACTATTTTTAGTACTATACAGTTTGTGTGCAGGACACCAATTATGCACCATTTGACCCAGGACTCCTGGGACACAGAGCAGCCGGGATGCTGAAAGCAATGCCTCAGCACAGAGGCTTGGATCGCATTGCACCATATGTTGTGCTAACCCATCTGTAACTCATATGATGGTAGGAAATGATAATCTTAAAGTATTTCTAGCACCATCATAATTATGGGGAATTTGTGTGGCCACAGAAATATGAGCACGAATGATACAAGAATTGTGGGTTTTCTGAATTGTCTTCCATTCTTTGGTTCACCTCAGTCCATAAATAAACAGTGCTCATTTGAGAGTTTGCTCTGTTCTCTTTTTTGGACAAAGTAGGAAAGATTATAAATTCAAGTTTCTGACTAGCTCCTCAACTTTTCTGAAATATCAGACACTTAGGGATCATCATTCCCATCTAGATGTTTTTACAGAGGTAGATGTGTGGTCCAAGTAAATTTCGTATTTTACTTTTTCATGTTCATACTGACACAATATTAGAAGTTACATTTTTCAATATTGATGACCTAAAATTCATAGATCAAGTGGATCTTTAATGTACATTTTTTCCATAGATTTTATGCAGATAGGTCTATCTCAACTAATGCAGAATTTGTAAGATAGTTGGGTTTTGTTTGTTTTGTTTTATTGAGATAAGGTCTCACTCTGTTGCCCTGGCCAGTGAGAAGTGGCATTATCATAGCCCACTGTAACCACAAACTCCTGGGATCAAGCTACCCTCCTGCCTTGGCCTCCTGCACCTAATTTTTAAATTTTTTATAGAAATGAGGTCTTGCTATGTTGGTTAGGCTGGTCTTGAACTCCTGGCCTCAAGCAATCCTTCTGCCTCCACCTACCAAAGAGCTAAGCTTTTAAGAGCAAGCAACTATGCTTGGCTTAAGATAGTTATTTTAAAATAAAATTCAAAAAAACATGCATGTATCTCCCAATCCAACTGACTGACCTAGTATTTATGATGTATTCTCCTACTTTACAAAATTTGATTTTTCCCAAGTATGTTAAGTTAGGTATTTAGTGCCCAAATTGTCACCCCCAAATGCACTAAGCTGCACTGACTTTGAAATTTGTGTTTTATTCAAACAAATCTGTGTTTATACCCAATCATTTCTAAAATATCAACTCTATGAAATATGTCACATGGATTGCAGAGCTATGGACAGTCCACTATAGCTTATTTATCTGCTAGGCTTAGGAACAAAACTATATACAAGCTCAACACCTTAAGCTCTTTTAATTGAGAAATTTGCTTTTTATGATTCAAATGATTAGTGTATGAACTCTTAGGGAGCAAGAACTTCATCTTATATTTATCAGACTCACCGCAGCTATAATACAAGAGTTTTGAGTTCTCAGAGTTGTTTTCCATTTCAGAAATCTTTATGTGAAGTCCTTATCTTAGTGGCAAATCATAATAAGGCATATACTACATATGAAAGAAAGGGGGGGAAAGAGGAAACTGCCAAGGCTTCAGGGCATTTCATATGGCTTTAGAATTGTTCTCACCGCAGGCAGACACCGATTGAAGACTGATGTGGCTGAGTTAGGGAGAAAGCTAGAGGTGAGGAAGCATGTGAAATAACTAAAACACACACCTCTGCTGAGTAAAACAGCTCTGATTGCATAAGTGTACTGTCCTCTATATTTAATTTAGCTAACAAATAGAAAGAGTTCAAATATAATATTTTGCTTTATTCACCCTCTGGGATAGGAAAGGCACAACCATTAAGGTCATGGTGGCAATAGAAGAACAGGTCTAATTATTCCCTTTCTACCCAAGGTTATTCTTGGCTTAAGGGACAAACATTCCCTTTCCTTGGGTGGATGACGTGGTCATCTGAAAAATCAGGCCAGCAGGGACAGCTCTGAATGGAACTGGGACATGAGTGTTTTCTCACATCTAATTTCTAACCCAGAGGTTAGGGGTTCTTCTGCAGCTATGTTTTCTAACTGCAAGATACTTACTTAACTGCGTCATCAGAATCAAAGCTAATATTTGCAAAGCAGAATATGGCAGAATATTAAGTTGGGTATCCATTTGTACACTTGTTGCCATCAGGGATGGTTGCAGAAAAGGAATGAAAATTGATTTAAAGGTATCCCTGAGAGAGGAAGAATCTACTTTATCATTGTTAAGGCTCTGACAACAGATGTGTATATTTTATTTCCTTTCAAAAAATAGCAAAGCTTAGGCTCAGTCCCTGTGGCTCAAGTGGCAAGGGCCCCAGCCAACTGCTCCGGAGCTGCCGGGTTCGAATCCAGCCCAGGACTGCCAAACAGCAATGACAACTACAACCAAAACATGGCTGGGTGCTGTGGCAGGCACCTGTAGTCCCAGCTACTTGGGAGGCTGAGGCAAGAGAATTGCTTAAACCCAAGAGTTAGAGGTTGCTGTGAGTCATGACGCCACGGCACTCTACCCAGGGCAATAGCTTGAGACTCTGTCTCAAAAAAAAAAAAAATAGCAAACTCATTAATTTATAATTATATTTTTATATACAGAGTGCTTGGCTTAATTTATTCTCATCCAATGCTGAGCTCTTTAGCAAGATGATACTTCTTAAAATGTCCTAAATGAGTAAATGAACACATTTTCTCATATATAGGGTATCCATAAAGTTCATGCGCAATTTACTACATGAACTTTATGTCTACCCTATATAACTTTTACCTCCCATAAATAGATCAACCTTTTTTAAGGGATTAGTTTTGATTACATTGAAAAATACAAAAAGTATAGGCACATTTAATTTCTCCAAATTAAATTTTATTTAAATTCACCAGGAGAGCTCATTATTTAGGAGAATCTTCCAGTAACAACTCATATTTTATAGCAGGCTAAATTATCAGTTCATTTATGTCTTAAAAATAAAATAAAACAATGTGATCTATGTCATAACCCAAGATCTGCCTTTAACTAGCTGGCAAAGTCACACCTTTGGGGGGCTTCTGAATCATTCTCCATAAAATTAAGATTGGATCAGATAATGCTTTTGTTCTTTTGGAGTTAAACAATTCTGTGATCCATTTGTCTGGGTTATATAAAAAGCTTTTCAACATGTTGAAAAGATCTTTCAACATGTCAATGCTTTGGGAGTTGAAAATGAATACTCCGATCTCTATCTTGATTACTGTAAAATTCCACTCCTTTTCTAACTCCCTATCCGCCCAATCTCCAGCTGTCTTTCTGACAGCAGGATAAGACCTGTTCTAAGTAAATAGGCCAATCAGGTTGGTAATACTAATACTAATACCTAGACCTCTTCTAAGTAAATAAACCAATCAAATCGGTAAATTTTGTATTTTATCTTATTTCAACCAGCAAGAAATTTTAGTTGCTGTTACGTATGTATGTATGTGTACATATATGTATATATTATTTTTAGAGCAGTAGTGACTCATCTGAAGAAAATGGAGATGGTGATAGTTCAGAAGAGGAGGAGGAAGAAGAGGTAAGGAATTCTGCAGTCTTTTCATAACAAACCACACAGGACAAAAAACGAATAGGAAACTAGCCCACTGTGGTCTGAACTCAGCCAATAGCCATGGCCACCTTCCTATCCACAGTCTTCTGTTTTGGATAAGTAGAATGTTATTTCAATTAAAATCAACTAAATTGATCTGTTTTAATACTACTACAGTTTGGGGTTAAAGTTATCTACAAATGGTATACAATTAATGCCTCCATTTTAAGTGAAAGAAGTGTAACATTTGATAAAAGGTAGAGAAAGTATTATTTATTTTAGGCAGATAGAACATGATGATGGAAGACGAGTAAATATTTCTAAACTCAGGGTAATACTTGTTTTAAGGACTGAACTTTAAAAATTCAATTTACTACGTGGGTAATGGGTAAAAGCTGATCTATATCCCCAACTGTATTATTATGATTTACTTGTCTTTTATAAGTCCACAGAGTAGGGTTCTTTTTAATAAGAATTTTATGTCTTTTTGTGTAATAACAACATTCATGTTTTTAAAGAACTGCAAATACTCAAGATGTATAAATATCTTCCTGTATAGTTCTGCAAATTAGTCTAGTTCATGGCTAAGATTCATCCACACACCTTGGGAAATGTGCTAGCATGTTTATAACAGACACTCTTGCCTAAGGAAACATACCGATTAGGATGCGTTTTCCTGGAGAGTCAATTATGGCTGTCCACTGACTGGGAACCTTCTAAATTCAGGTGTTCTTAGACGCTATTTATAAATGAACAATGACAGTCAAAACTGGGTTTTGTATAAACATCAGCTATCCTGAAAACAAAATGGTATGGTAACTTGAAAGCTGCCAAACCATTGGTTTGGTTTTTTGATTTTTTTTTTTAAACCGCAAAAGCAACATTTCCCGTATCATAACTTTTACCAATAGCTTCAAGGAAGGCCGTACAAGAATGTCAAGCTGGTGCCAGAAAAAAATGCTGCCTACTAAATCCCATGAAATTTTGCCTGGAATTCCATGGAGCAGTTTTACACAAGAACTAAGCTGGGGTTATCCATTTAACAGTAGCTATTTGCTGATTGTAACATTGCCTTGGCAACTAGAATTTCCAATTAGATTGCATACATTTTGGCAGTGATTCTTCATTCGTTGTGGAGGTAGTTGAGAATGGAGGAAGATTAGGACTCCTTGGGGGTTCTGATGAAATCACAAACACTCCCAAATTTTGTCAAACAATCTCTGAACTTTCTACAAACACCTCATGACCCAAGGGACATAGGTTAAAAATCTCTGCTTTGGTATATGTACACTATGGAATACTATTCAGCCATTAAAAAAAAATGGAGACTTTACAGCCTTTGTACTAACCTGGATGGAAGTGGAACACATTATTCTTAGTAAAGCATCTCAAGAATGGAAAAGCATGAATCCTATGAACTCAATTTTGATATGAGGACAATTAATGGCAATTAATGACACGGTGGGGGTGAGGGAAGAGGAGAGGAGAGAAAGAATGAGGGAGGGGTGGGGAAAGGAAGAGCAGAGAGAGGGAAGGAGCGAGGGGGGTGGGGTCTTAGTGTGTGCCACACCTTTTGGGGGCAAAACACGATTGTAAGAGGGACTTTACCCAACAAATTTAATCAGTGTAACCTAGTTTCTTGTATCCTCACTGAATCCCCAACAATTAAAAAAAAAAAAAAAAAAAAAAAGGCCTCGGCATCCATGGTTAAGATGCAAGCCACATGCACTGAGGCCGTTGGGTTCACACGTGGCCTGGGCCAGCTCAACTACAATCACAACTGCAACAAAAAAATAGCTGAGCGTTGTGGCAGGTGCCTGTAGTCCCAGCTATTTCAGAGGCTGAGGCAAGAGAATCGCTTGGGCTCGAGTTTGAGGTTGCTGTGAGCTGTGACGCTGTGGCACTCTACTGAGGGGGCAATATAGTGAGACTCTGTCGCAAAAAAAAAAAAAAAAAAGAAAGAAAAGAAAACATACAAATATGAAGGTGTGCGTGTATTGTATAGGGATTTATTCCTGGGCTGTTTGGAACATCCCATGGTGCCCTTCAGTTTATGGCATGTGAACTGCTGAAGTTGAAGTACAACCAGTATAACAATAGATTAGCAGAAGCACAGTTGAGCACAGTAGAATAAAATCTGTTGCAGCACTATCCGTAATATTTGCTGTGGCAGCAACATACCCATATGAAGTTGTGAGCGCTCATCTTCAGGATCAACATGTGTTA
>CAUYON010071733.1:0-10961 GCA_963573935.1 Arctocebus calabarensis
CAGGGTGACGTGACAGCTTGAGGCTCTGTCTCAAAAAAAAAAAAAAGAAAAAGAAAAAACTTTTGTAGCACAGTGGTTACGACGCCAGCTACATACACTGAGGGTGATGGGTGCGAGCCCAGCCCGGGCCAGCTAAACAACTGCTACAGTAACAAAAAAATAGCCAGGCGTTATGGCAGGTGCCTATAGTCCCAGCTACTTGGGAGGCTAAGGCAAAAGAATTGTTTAAGCCCAAGAGGGTGAGGTTGCTATGAGTTGTGATCCCATGGCACTCTACCAAGAGCAACATAGTGAGACTCTGTCTCGGGGGGAAAAAAAAGAAACAACTTTAAGACAAGAGGGCGGTGCCTGTGGTTCAGTGGGTAGGGTGCCAGCCCCATATACCGAGGCTGGCAGGTTCAAACCCAGCCCCAGCCAAATTGCAGCAACAAAGAAAGTTAAGCACATCAACTCATGGTTTTTGTGGGGGGTTTTTTTGTTTTTGTTTTTTACGAGACAGTGTCTCACTTTGTCACCCTCAGTAGATGCCCTATGTGGCATCACAGGTCACAGCAACCTCAAACTCTTGGGCTCAAGCCACCCCCTTGCCTAAGCCTCCCAAGTAGCTGAGACTTCAGGCACCCGCCACAACGCCCAGCTATTTTCAGAGACGAGGTCTCGCTCTGGTTCAGGCTGGTCTTGAACATGTGAGCTCAGACAATTCACCCGCCTTGGCCTCCAGAGTGCTAGGATAATAGGTGTGAGCCACCCACCCTGCCTATACATCAATTCATTTTTAAAAACTTTAACAGAAGCAGACCTTAAAACTTTTAAAGGCAGACTTTTAAGACTTTAAAACAGCTATGTGTAACATTATACAATTAAGGAAGTATACAGTAATCTGAGCACATACTAATCCCTAGTTATTATTTCCAGCTGGGAAGTAACTGCCAGTAAGCACTCTGAGACAATCTCCTGATCAGAGTAACTTGAGGGGCCCGACGTCACTCTGCAGTAACCAACTACCCAATGCACTACACTGTATGTGTCAACACCAAATTGTGTACTGTATGTTAACACACTGCTATGATGTACTAATTAAAAATATACTTAAAGCCATTAAATTCCTTAAATTTTATTTCCTAATAGGGTTTGATTAAATAAATGAAAAAAATGAAAGTAGGTATCACCATTTTGCAACTTCTACTAAATTAATGGATTTAGGCACTGATCATCAGTAGCTGTTAACATCCTAAAACTGAAACACAGATATTACACACCTAATGGAGTGGGGGAGACACTTAGGAAAAACCATCAATTCTAAACTGCTAGATACTTGAAGGGGTGCCCAAGCTGCAGCCCACAGGCCTCATGCTGATTTTGTGAGGCTTTTGCTTATGTTTGTTCTGCTAATGAGCTTTTGGTAGTGTTTATTTAGTGTACAGCTCTCCAATGTATTACAGGAAAGAAAAAAGGGTGGACACCCCGCTAGAGTGAGCTAAAACTTCATCTAAAACACAAGAGACAGAGAAATATGTGAAACCACATCTGAGGGATACAAAATAGCAAAATGTAGATTGCAGGAAAATTACAGAACTAAAAAACCCTGGTTTCTTCAAAACAAAGTCCAACTGAGAGAGACTGACTTTTATAAACGACACTTGAGAGACCAATCAACCAAATGCATCATAAATGAATCTTGAGTCAGACAGACTGTAAAAAATTAACACACGTGTAAAATTTTTTCCATTTCTGTAATGTTCTCAAAATATGTGTTTGCATTTTTAATTCCTGAGCTAGAGCTCCATCCTGAAATACTTCTAATTAAATAACATGATGTCAAGAATTTCCTTCAAAATAATATACGGAAAGAAATGGTTAGATGTATAGAACAGACAAGATTGAAAATGAGCTGAGAAATTGTTGAAGTTGTATGGTAGCTAAGCGGAGGTTTATTACCACTCTTTCTGTAAGCAGCTAGAGTTTCCCATAAATTACCAGTTTTAAAAAAGGAGAAATAAATGGAAGCATTTGGAAAACTGTGGGCGAATGAGCCTTAAAATGTTCTTTATGCACACACCATGTGGAGCTGCACATCTTCAGATCTGGAACTAGGTGAGTGTGGATTTCAGTGGCTCCCTGGGGAGGCAGCTCTGCAGGAACTTCAGGCCCAGGCCCTGTGATGCAGACGTTCCTTCCTGGTTCAAACAACAGGCACCAAGGTTAAGTTCTTGCCCTACTCCACACCCATTACTGAAAACTGAACAGGAAATAAATCAGAAAGCAACTAAAAAAAAGATGAAAAGAAAGAAAGACAAACACACGGAAAGCCAAACAATAAAAAAGAACTAGAAAGTAATAGTAGTCACGACCAATTAATCCAAGACTTAATTAAATGCAGATAACTTTCAACCCTTTGCTCTACAACCTCAATGATCTAGCTTATATAAGTGCACTTAACTTTCACAACTTTAAATAAAGACGTATGTAAATTGAACATTTAAATAAATGCATGGGAGAAAGGGGAAAGAGAGGATGGGTAAATTCACACCTACAGGGTACAGTGCACATTACCCGAGTGAAGGGCAACTTTGACTCAACCTGAACAAAAACAAAGCATGTAAACAAAACGTGCTTCTGAAATTTAAAAAAACGAAATTTAAAAAAGCGCCAGGCGAGATGGCTCACGCCTGTTATCTTAACACTCTGGGAAGCCAAGGTGGGTGGATCGCCTGAGCTCACAGGTTTAAGACCAGCCTGAGCCAGAGCAAGACCACCTCCCAACCTCAAAAATAGCCAGACATTGTGGTAGGCGCCTGTAGTCCCAGATACTCAGGAGGCTGCGGCAAGAGGACAGCTTGAGCCCAAGAGTTGGAGGTTGCTGTCAGCTATGACGCCATACACTCTACCAAGGGCAACAAAGTGAGACACTGTCTCAAATAAATAAATAAATAAATAAGTTTGCACGAGATATTTTGCCTCATTGTAAATCCTTTTATAACAAGAGCAGTCAACTTCCCCACATTCACCCATGGGCAAGGGAAAAATGACAGTGTTAATTTCAAAATTTTATTTATGATGTAGCCATTAACATATTTTGAACATTTACTATGCAGCTATTCTAGAAGAGCTTCATTTTGCATGAGGTCTCACAATTAAGTTTTCAAAGTCATCCTAGAAAAAGTGCTGCATAGGTGGCGCCTCTGTAGTGTGGTAGGGCACCAGCTCCACATACCAATGGTGGTGGTTTCAAATCTGGCTCTGGTCAAACTGCAACAACAGCAAAAAAAAAAAAAAAAAAATAACCAGGTGTTCTGATGGGCACCTGTAGTCCAGCTACTCAGGACGCTGAGGCAAGAGAATCGTGTAAGCCCAGGAGTTAGAGGTTGCTGTGACCTGTGACGCCACGGCACAGGGTGATAGAGTGAGACTCTACCCAGGGTGATAGAGTGAGACTCTATCTCAAAAAAAAAAGAGAGAGAGAGAAAGAAAAAGTACTACACACCTCATGGCTGATTATCACTTCAGTAACCTGAAATGCTCCCCCCAAAGAACGCTATGCACCAACTCTAGCACCTCGTCCACCCGGCAAAGCAATTTTGGAACTCTTTTTGGAATGGCCACCAGAGCTGTCGCCATACAGCACACAAAAACATGCAACAACAATAATGAATACCACTCAGCAAGACACTGCCATACAGCTATACATACACAGCCATGAGACACTGATGCACAAGGTTACGAAACCTCACCCAATGGTTTGTACAGTGCTGCCAATGTGCGTGGTGACAAATCTGTGAACTTAACTGACAGACTTCGCGTAGTGACAGCTCTGATGGTCATTCCAGAAAAACAGTTCCAAAATTACTTCAAAGAGTAAACTAGGAGGTAGCATTAGTACATAGCTTCCACTTTGAAGGTGACCATAGTGATATTTAGCAATTTAGTATGTAACGCTTCTTCTAGGATTAGTTTGTGACCTTAATTGTCCAACCTTGTATATGTATGTATGAATTTCATTTTCTGGACAACTCTCTCTCTCTCTCTCTCTCTCTCTCTCTATATATATATATATATATATATAGTATATATATACATGCTTGGGTTTTTTTGGTATACTATATATAGAGAGTATATATATACATACTTGGGTTTTTTGGGGTTTTTTTTCCGGTTTTTGGCCAGGGCTGGGTTTGAACCCACCATCTCTGGTATATGGGGCTGGAGCCCTACTCCTTTGAGCCACAGGCGCCGCCCAATGTAATAGGTATTTTTAAATGATCAGCCATAGAGAGGGCAGTTCATCCTTAGAGAACTATGTTGCTGGGTGATTTTTTAAAATGAGCATTAATAATAGAATTTTAAATTAAGCCGTGTGTGTGCATACTGTACACACACACACATAATAAGCAGTCACAAGAGTTGCCTAAAAGTCACAAAATTCAGTTGTAGAGCGATTCCTATTTTCTTATCTTTCTTTCTTTCCTTTTTTTTTTTTTTTTTGTAGAGACAGAGTCTCACTTTATTACCCTCAGTAGAGTGTCATGGGTTACACAGCTCACAATAATCTCCAACTCCTAGGCTAAGGCGATTCTCTTGCCTCAGCCTCCCGAGTAGCTGGGACTATGTTTTTGTTGCAGTTTGGCTGGGGGCCGGCGCCCTACTCACTGAGCCACAGGCACTACTCATATGATTGTATTTTCTAAACTCTTTAATGCCAGCAGTTCTGTTTTCTAAGAGGAAACATAACTAGCAGAAGTTAAGTCACTTCAAGTTCATTTTAACAGAAATGTTTCTCTTTGCGTAGGAAATGGTCAAAGATAACTGAACATACATAGATCCAAACTGAACAAAAAGCCAAAGGAAAGCATTGCATATCATAAATTTCTTAAGGACAAGGTCCTAGTCTAATTTTTTTTTTTTTTTTAAGAGACAGAGTCTCACTTTATTGCCCTCAGTAGAGTGCTATGGCGTCACAGCTCACAGCAACCTCTAGCTCCTGGGCTTAGGCCATTCTCTTGCCTCAGCTTCCTGAGGAGCTGGGACCACAGGCACCCGTCACAACACCTGGCTATTTTTTTGTTTAAACTTGGCCGGGGCCGGGTTTGAACTCGCCATCCTCAGTATATGGGGCCTGCAGGCCTCCTCACTGAGCCACAGGTGCCGCCCCTTAGTTTAATATTGTTACAGATCCACACAGTACCATGCACAGAACACTTCATTAGAGGCACTTTTTCATGGAAAGTAAACACTAGGAACTACCCTACCAGTGCATTTTAGTCTCTCATATCTTCATCAATCCAGTCTTCAAACAAAGGGGAATAATTCTGAGAAAATGCTGTGAGAACACCTGCCATTCACTGTCACTCAGGCCACTGCATTCCCTCTGTCCAACTCTCCCCCGGACAAGGTTTGCTCTACCATAAAACTGCCTCTCTTCTCTACAGGCCTCACCCAAAAGGTTGGTAACTTACTATAGCAGTGGTCAATCATTCTGGACATCAAACTCTTTTCAGAATCTGAGAAAAGGTCCAAGTTCTTTGCCCCCCCCAAATACCAAAGTGCACACATAAATGATTTTGATAGGATTAAGGGAAATCTCAGAGCTCCTCCATTTTGCCCTTCACATTCACAGAGACCCATTCCTGTCAATTTGAACTTTCTTTTCTACCTTTTAACAATTTCCAGCACTTCCACTGAAACTACTGAATCCACTTATCCTACTGGGCCTTACCTTGCCCAGGTCTCATCCACTGCCCACCATACCCTATCAGTATTACTGAATGCCGACTGTAGACCCATTGAGGTCCAGCTTATTTATCTCCAAGGTCAGGGTAATCTTACTCTCTTCCTTATTCTCCACAGAGCATGCCACACAGGAATGGGTACATGGCAAGCATTCCTTACGGTAAATCAGTGTCAAACCTAAGGACTGAAATCAGCCAATCGTCAAGGATCTCTTACACGGAGCATTGTAAGACTATGGCCAATTGATACTTGAGTAGCTCAGGAAGTTGATGCAATTACTCAACCTCTCCTGCTGTGTCTGACACCTGCTTTCTCAGAAAGGAAAAGTAGAAAAACAGGTCATTCTCTAGCCTGTGGTCACTCAACCTTGGTTACTTTTCTGCAAAGCAAGAAGTTTGACTTGAGTAGCAGCTTTCTCCAGAACTCTGGTTACCTAAAATATCCCTATGCTACATCAGATTTTAAAGAAAATCCTACTCACCAGACATGTGTAAACAAACACTTCCACCATAGTTGTTTAACTTTATACTATCAGTTTCACCAGAGTGAAACCAACTTTCATGTTGCTAATAACCCCCAGGAAAGAGCCTTCAGGCACTGAGGCATTCAGCTAGGAGTGAGGCAGCCTCCTCTCATTTTCAAAGTACCAAACCATATCCTCTAAATACTAAAATACACAGACAGTGAATCCCAAGGAGAAACACTATCAAAATCTCCCTATAATTCCTTACTATACTAAACACAGCTGCCTAGGGTCATGTTTACATAAATTAAAAACATCAACAATAACAAAACTTCTGACAGACTCCTACCCACCCAAATCAGAAAGGAAGAAGACGCCAATAAGCTTAAAAATACTTCTATCTTGCCTGTAATCCCATCACTCTGGAAGGCCGAGGCCAGTGGACTGCCTAAGCTCATAGGTTCCAGACCAGCCTTAGGCACAGCGAGACCCTGTCTCTAAAAATAACTGGGCATTGAGTTGGGCACTTGGGAGGCGGAGGCAAGAGAATCACTTAAGCCCAAGGGTTTGAACTTACTGTGAGCTCTGATGCCACAGCACTTTACCAAAGACAACAATGTAAGAGTCTGTCTCAACAAACAAACAAAACTAAACAGGGCCACGCCTGTGGCTTAAAGGAGTAGGGCACCGGCCCCATACGCCGGAGGTAGTGGTTTCAAACCCAGCTACCAGAACTAAACAATACCAGAGACAAGAAAAAGGCTACCTGAGGTGTTACCTGAGGTTTTATGAAGAGGTGATAGCACTAGACCTAAGCTCACATTCAAGTAGACCCTTTAAAAATCAGTTCATTCAGTGTTTTACATAACACGTTTAAAGAGAATAACATTTACTACACATGACTTTATATACTATGAGTGGCATTCACAGGTGAGAACTGACACCTACAGGCATGATTTAATCAAGGCAGAATGGAAGTCAAACAACATGTGAACAAAAGGTTACATCAGCAGTTCAAATGGAGAGTAGTGAGGGTGAGTTATCACAGTACCTTTAAAAAATGACAAACATGGCTTGGTGCCTGTGGCTCAGTGGGCTAAGGCACCAGCCACGTACACCTGAGCTGTCAGGTTCAAATCCAGCCCGGGCCTGCCAAACAACAATGGCGGCTGCAACCAAAAAATGGCCTGGCGTTGTGGCGGGCGCCTGCAGTCCCAGCTACTTGGGAGGCGGAGGCAGGAGACTTGCTTGAGCCCATGAATTGGAGGTTGCTGTGAGCTGTGATGCCATAGCACTCTACCCAGGGTGACAGCTTGAGGCTCTGTCACAAAAAAAAAAAGACAAACACGGGGTCAGGCGAGGTGGCTCACATCTATAATCCTAGCACCCTGGGAGGCCAAGGTGGGAGGCTTACCTGAGCTCAGGAGTTTGAGACCAGTCTGAGCAAGAGCTGTCTCTACTAAAAAAAAAGAAAACTAGCAGGGTGTTATGGCGGATGTCTGTAGTCCCTGCTACTTGGGAAGCTGAGGCATTGAGGATCGTTTGTGCCCAAGAGTATGAGGTTGCTGTGAGCTATTAAGACGCCATGGCACTCAATCCCAGGGCATAGAGTGAGACTCTGTCCCAAAAAACAAAACAAACAACAACAACAAAAAAAAACCACACCAAAGAAATCTATAAAGGGTGTATATCATGTCAGTATTTATATTGCATACATCACTTTGGTTGGCTTCCCAAACTTTAGACAAATTAATATCAAAAAACAATGAAGTAGGGCGGCTCCTGTAGTTCAGTGAGTAGGGGGCCGGCCCCATATACTGAGGGTGGTGGGTTCAAACCCAGCCCCAGCCAAATTGCAACAAAAAAATAGGCCAGTGTTGTGGCGGGTGCCTGTAGTCCCAGCTACTCAGGAGGCTGAGACAAGAGAATCGCCTAAGCCCAAGAGCTGGAGGTTGCTGTGAGCTGTGATGCAACAGCACTCTACCGAGGGTGACAAGATGAGACTGTGTCTCAAAAAAAAAAAAAGAAACAATGAAGTAGTATATGTATTATACTTTTATTTGCTCCTTATAGCTGCATACATGTTTAACTACTTTATAATATAAAAATTAGAAAATCGGAGGAGGAGCCAAGATGGCGGTCTGTAGCCAGCTTTCTGCAGATGCTCCCGTCCAGAAGGAGAGTTAAAGGACAGAAATTTAGCAAGAAAGCCAACAGTTTGGAACTGAGCCAAAAGGGAAGATCAAAGAACGCACATCAACCCTGCTGGAGCAACCTGCGACCCCAAGGATACAAATAAAAGGTACAGAGCACATCACCAAGCGGACGGGAGTCCCTTCCCCCAAGAGAATGGCTCGCAGTATACTCCACACCTCCATACAAACAAGTGAGCAGAGTTCAGATGTCCTCCCACTCTACCCCACGGGAGAGACCCTCTAAAAATCGGACCTCCTTCCCCTACTAGGGTGCTGCAGCACTCTCCTGCCAGGCATAAAGCTGTATAAAAACTGTATATATTCTCTACCTGCAAGTTGGAATTCCCAGCACTCCCCTCCACTCTCACCCTGAGGTCTGGAGGTCTGTCCCCCACGGGGTCCAGATTCTTGGACACTTTCTCCAGGGGTGTGGACAGGGCACGGGCTGTCGCTGGTCTGTGCTGTTTTCCCGGCTCAAGAGCGGTGAGAAGAAAGTGAGCCAAGAGGTGGCCGGAGTGGAGAGGTGGACCCCTGAGGCACCAAGCGGCAGCCCTGAGAAAGCTTTGCTAAATTTCAGCCACACCTGGCCCTCAGGGGATGACAGCTGAGACAAAGGGCTGAAGTTCACAGACTGAGTCAGGACTATTAGCAGCCCAGCACCTCTTCCACAGGGCAGAAATTCTGCGAACTTGTTCTGTTCTATCAGCTTTTTCATCTACTTTACATCACTCAGGGACAGGGCTAGAACTGAGTGAATCACCCCAGACCCTATCAAGTACCCAGGTTGTCAGGCCTCCCCTCCTCCCCTGCCAACACCGACATAACTGGTGGACTGGCTGAGGAGCCACAGAGCCCCGTGTGACCTAGGCAGGTGCAAACCTCTAGAGCATCTGCTCATTGGAGGGAACTGGATCACAGCCCTGCAGGGTTACCAGAGACTGGGTGTAACAGAGGGGCAAGGTGGGGAAGGAGGCATCAACCTTCCCAGGCTAATTTACTGGCTGGGGGGGCCCTCCTGAGCTCACAGAACACAGGAGCAAGTTATACTAAAGCTGCCAGCAGAATTCTGCTATCTAGTCACCAGAGACTTTTCAATTCTTTGATTTGAGGTTGGTACTGGCTGGGACAATTGATTGGGACCTCTTCAACTGGGCCAATCACCTGAGGACTTTCCAACGTTGTACACTGGGTGTGTGGTAGTGGGAAGGTTTGATTTTCCTTTTCCAATTGTTGTGGAATTGTTGTGGGGGGCGTGGTGACCTAACTGCTGGTTTTCCTCCACAGCTCAGATTCCAACACAGAACAACCAATTCTCTAGGGTAAGACAGAGACCAGCTGAAAATAAGACAGAGCCACTTAACCCCACCACATCAAGAAGGTCCCCAGTTGCGCAGGCAGTAACAAATGATGGGTTGGCAAAACTCTAGGGGAAAAGGTACAAACACTAGTCCCAGCTTACAGGCTATGGAAGGACTGGTCAATCACTACTCCTAGAACCCCCAACCCAACTTATCCTTACCTACTCACCCAGCCAAACGGTGCAAAATAAATATGGGGCGGAATCAGCGGAAAAGCTCTGGAAACATGAACAACCAGAGTACATCAATTCCCCCCAAGGAACAATTTGGCGGACACAAATGACGATCCTATGCATAAGCAGATGGCTGAGATGTCAGAAATCAAATTCAGAATTTGGATTGCAAACAAGAGCAATAAAATAGAGGAAAAACTGGAATTAGAAATTCTGGGAGCATTTCAAAAATTGTCTCAAGAAGTCAAGGAATTCAAAGACCAAATGACCAAAGAGTTTGACACATTGAGACAAGAAGTTGCAGCCCTCAAAGATCTGAGAAACAAAGTAGAATCCCTCAGTAACAGAATGGAGCAAGCAGAAGAAAGGATTTCTGACATGGAAGACAAAGCTTTTGAATGCTCCCAAACCTACAAAGAGCTAGAGAAATGGAAGGCAAAAATGGATCATTTTCTCAGACAGCTTTCGGATAACTCGAAGAAAACCAATATTCGTCTCATAGGGACACCTGAAAACGACGAAGTGGCGTCACAGGGCCCAGTCTCTTCTTTATGAGATTATAAAAGAGAATTTTCCAGACTTGCCAAGAGATTCTGAAATTCAGATAGCAGACAGTTTCAGAATCCCAGCACGACTCAACCTGAATAAGACATCCCCGAGGCACATCATAATAAAGTTAATATGAAAGAGAAAATTCTGAAAGCAACGAGACACAAGAAATCTATTACCTACAAGGGGAAGAATATTAGAATAACTGCAGATCTCTCTGATCAAATCTTTCAAGCTAGAAGAGATTAGGCATCTACTTTTAATCTCCTAAAACAAAAGAACTTTCAAGCCAGGATCCTGTACCCAGCTAAACTAAGTTTCATCTACAATGGAGAAATTAAATACTTGGACATTCACATGCTGAAGAAATTTGCTATAACTAAACCAGCTCTCCAGGATATTCTCAAACCTATCCTCCATAATAACCAGAGTCATCCTCCACCATAAAAGTTTTCTCACCCAGAAACTTCTTACCAAATTCAAACTTCCACAGTGA
>CAUYON010071734.1:0-23907 GCA_963573935.1 Arctocebus calabarensis
ATCAAAAAATGTTTTCATATAGTAAATGAGAAAATCTCATGAATGTTATGTCAATCAGGTTGATAAAAATATCTCAGATTGCATGTGAAGCCTGCACACTGTACCCCATGATTGAACTAATGTACACAGCTATGATTCAATTCAAATAAATAAATAATGAAAACAAATAGAGAGGAAGTCAACAACTTAGTGGGTCATCTCAAGCAACTGGGAAAAGGAGACCATTCCAACCCCAAACCCAGAGGAAGAAAAGAAATAACTATAATTAGAGCAGAACCAAATGAAATTGAAAACAAAATAATCATTCAGAAGGTCAATGAAACAAAAAGTTCCTTATTTGAAAAGATTAATTACATTGATAAACCGTTGGCCAACCTAACCAGAAATAGAAAAGTGAAATCTCAAATATCATCAATCAAAAATGATAAAGGACAAATATTGACACCTTAGAAATTAAAAAAATTCTCAGTGATTACTACAAAAAACTCTATTCTCAGAAATACGAAAATGTGGATGAAATAGAGATGAATATTGAGAAGCATGCCACCATTCTAAACTCAGCAAGACTGAATTAGAAATTTTGAATAGACACTTATCAAGAACTGAAATAGCATCAACTATACAAAATCTCCAAGGGTGGCACCTGTGGCTCATCAAGCACGGTGCCGGCCCCATATACTGAAGGTGGTAAGTTCAAACCTGGCCTCAGCTGAACTGCAAAAACAGAAAAATAGCCAGGCGTTGTGGCGGGCACCTGTAGTCAGGAGGCTGAGGCAAGAGAATCGCCTAAGGCCCAGTAGTTGGAGGTTGCTGTGAGCTGTGTGATGCCACGGCACTGTACCGAGGGTGATAAAGTGAGACTCTGTCTCTACAAAATCTCTCCAAAAAGAAAATTCTGGGACCTGATGGCTCCATATCAGAATTCTACCAATCCTTCAAAGAGAAACTAGTACCTATAATACATAACCTTTTATAAAACACCTAAAAAGAAGGAATCCTCCTCAACACATTCTATGAAGCAAATATCACCTTGGTCCCAAAGCAGGAAAAGACCCAACAGAGAAACAAAATTAAAGACTAATATCAATAATGAATATTGATGCAAAAAGATCCCAGCAAGCAGAATTCAACAACACATCACAAAAATTATACACCATCATCAAGTTGTTTCATCCCATTGTTACAAGGTTGGTTCAAAATACGTAAACATATAAATATCAAACATCATATAAATAAAATTTAAAAAGATGTAATTCTCTCAATTTATGCAAAGAAAGATTTTGATAATATCCAGCATCCTTTCATGATCAGAACACTTAAGAAAATAGGCTTAGCTATGTCATGTCTTAAACTGATAGAAGCCATCTACAGTAAACCTACAGTCAATATAATATTGAATGAAGTAAAATTGAAAACATTTCCACTCAGATTAGGAACTAGACAAGGATGTCACCTGTGTCCATTGCTATTCAACATAGTAATGGAAGTTTTAGCCATTGCAATAAGGCTAGAGAAAGTGATCAAGGGTATTTAAATGGAGTCAGAGGAGATCAAACTCTCACTCGTCACAGATGATATGATCATATATATGGAAAACCCCAGGGACTCAACTGCAAAGCTCTAAGAAGTGATTAAGGAATACAGCAGTGTCTCGGGTTACAAAATAAATACTTACAAATCAGTAGCTTTTATATATACCAAAAATAGTCAAGGAGAAAATATAGCTAAGTACTCTATTCCTTTTACAGGAATGCCAAAGAAGATTAAATACCTGGAAATTTACCTAACAAATAATGTGAAATATATCTATAAAGAGAATTATGAAACTCTGAGAAAGGATATATCTGAAGATGTTAACACTTGGAAAACATACCATGCTCATAGCTGGGAAAAATCAACATTGCTAAAATGTCCATAGTACCCAAAGCAATTTACAGATTTAATGAAATCCCTATTAGAGACACATTGTCATATTTTAAAGATCTTGAAAAAATAGGACTTCATTTTATATAGAATCAGAAAGAACCTGGAAGAGCCAATATATTACTTGGAAACAAAAACAAATCAGGAGGTATCACATTACCAGACTTAATGCTATGCTATAGATCTATAGTGATCAAAATAGCATGGTACTGGAACAAAAATAGAGATGGAGATATGTGGAAGAGAATAGAGAACCAAGCGATGACCATAGTCACTTATCATCAGTTGTTATTTGATAATGTCATTAATACATTCTTTGTGGGAAAGTTTCCCTATTTAATAAATGGTGCTGGGTGAACTGGTTGGTGACCTGTAGAAGACTAAAACTGGACCCTCACCTTTCACCACTAACAAATATTGCTTCTCACTGGATAAAAGATTTAAACTTAAGGCATGAAGCTATAAAAATACTAGAAGAGAGTGCAGGGAAAATGCTTGAAGAAATTGGCCTGAGAAAATATTTAATGAGGAGGACCCCTCTGGCAATTAAAGCAACACCAAAAATATATTACTGGTATCTGATCAAACTAAAAAGCTTCTGCACAGCCAAGAGCACAGTAAGTAAATCAAGCAGACACCCTTAAGAATGAGAGAAGATATTTGCAGGTTATGTTTCTGACAAAGGTATGATAATTGGAATCCACAGAGAACTCAAACTAATCAATAAGAAAAGAACAGCTAACTACCTTTCTTTTGGGCAAGAAACTTGAACAGAACCCTCAGTGATGAAGACAGGCACATGGCCTACAAACACATAAAAAAATTGTGCATCATCTTTAATCATCAGAGAAATGCAAATCAAAACCTTTTTGAGATATTATCTAACTCCAGTAAAAGTAGCCCATATCACAATATCCCCAAAGTACAGATGTTGGTGCGGATATGGAGAGAAGGGAACACATCTACAGTGCTGGTGGGAATGCAACCTAATATGGCCTTTTTGGAAAGAAGTTTGGAGAATACTCAAGGAACTAAAAGTAGACTTACCATATGATCCTGAAATTCCTCTACTAGGTGTGTAAGATGATCAAAAATCATTTTATAACAAGGACATTTACACCAGAATGTTTATTGCAGCCCAATTCATAATTATCAAGTCATGGGAGCAGTCCCCATGTGCCCATCAACTCATGAATGGATTAACAAATTGTGGTATATGTATACCATAGAATACTATGCAGCCATGAGAAATGGAGACTTTACATGTTCTATATTTACCTGGATGGAGCTGGAACATAGTCTTCTTAGTAAAGTATCTCAAGAATGGAAGAAAAAGTATCCAATGTACTCAATACTATTATCAAACCAATATATAATCACCTGCACATTCATATGAATGATAAAACACAACTATAGTCCAGAAAGAAGGAGGGAAGAGGAGAAAGAGGAAAAGGGAGGGGGGAGGTCAGTAGGAGGAATGGTATTTGGTGGGACCTCACCTAATGTGCGCATTGCAATGGTACATTTCTAAACTATAAAGAGTAGAGTACAAATGTCTTACCACAACAAATATGTGAGGTGATGGTTATGTTAATCAGTTCATTCCACATTGTATATCAAATCAGCACACTGTATCTCATAAATGCAATAATGTACATAGTTATGATTTAATAAAAATAGGAAACAGTCTCATCTATCACTGGGCAAGAGTCATGAACAGAACCTTCTCTGAGGAAGACAGATAAATGGAGAACAAACATTTGAAAAAATTCTCATCATCCCTAATCATCAGAGAAATACAAATCAAAACCAATCTGAGATATCATATAACCCTATTGATTATGGCCCACATCACAAAGTCCTAAAGTTAAAGATGCTGGTGCAGATATGGAGACAGGGGAACACTTTTACCATCTTAGTGGGTCTGCAAACTAATACAGCCTCTTTGGAAAGAAGTATGGAGAAAGCTCAAGGAACTCAATTTAGAACTCCCATTTGATCTTGCCATCCCATTACTAGGCATCTACCCAAAGAAAAAAAGTCATTTTATCATAAGGACATTTGCACTAGTTAGTTTATCACAGCTCAATTTACTATTGCCAAAATGTGAAAACAACCTAAATTCCCATCAATCCATGAATGGATTAAGAAATTCTGGTATACGTTTACCATGGAATACTAAGCAGTAATAATTAGTTAAAGACTTTATGTCTGGATGGAGTTGAAGGACATTCTTCTTAGTAGAGTATCACAAGTATGGAAAAGTAAATATCCAATGTACTCAATACTAATATGAAGCCTGTAGACAATCTAATACATGCCCACATAAGAGAAAAACTCAATTCAATTCATGTTTTGGGGAAGGGGAGGAAGAGAGGGACCTGAAGAGAGGAGAGGAGGGGATTGGTGTGGTCCCACATAATGGGCACAATGTAAGGGTGTATGGCATACCTTTTGTGTGGGGGACACAACTAGACAAGGGACTCTACCTAACAAATGCAAATATTGTTACCTAGGTGTTTATATCCTCACATTATCTTGAAATTAAAAAAAATAATGTTAAGTAAAATAAAAATGGTTTCTTCATAGTGATGCATCAAGAAAGATACAAATAACTGTTAAGAATTATGAAATATTAACAAATTGTTAAGAATTATGAAATCTTAACAAATATGAAATGCAACTTACAGAATTGGAGGAAATATTTGAGAATCATATATCTGATAAGGGGTTAATATCCAAAATATATAAGGAATTCACAAAAATAAAAGGCTAACGACTGGGTAACCAGGTTAAAAATTAGGAAAAGAATGTGAATAGATATTTTTCCATAGAAGACTTAGATATGGCCAATAGGCATTTGAAAAGATGCTCAACATTGCTAATCATTAGGGAAATGCAAATCAAAACTAACATGAGATATCACCTCCCCCTTGTTAGCATGGTTATTTTCTAAAAGTCAAAAGATACATATTGGTGAAGATGTGGAGAAAGGGAACAATTATCCATTGTTGATGGGAACATAAACTACTACAAACATTATGGAAAACAATATGGAGGTTCTTCAAATAATTATAAATAGAACCACCACTTGACCCACTCTTCTGGGTATATGCTCTTCTGGGTATATACTCCTATGTTCATTGTAGCAACATACACAAAACCTAAGATATGGAAAAAACTGAAGTGTCTGTGGAAGGGTTAACAGGTAAGAAAATTGAGGTATACACATATATACACAATAGAATATTATTCAGCTTTAGAAAATAAGATAATCCTGCCATCTGCAGCAACATGGATGAAACTACAGGACATTATGTTAAGTGATATAAGCTACATATGGAAAGGAAAATAGTGTATAACCTCTTTATGTGTAGAATCCTAAAAGAAAGTAGAAAATATAGAAATAGAATAGAATGGGGTTACCTGAGTCAGGCGGGAAGGGGATGGAGAGATGTAGGCCAAAGTGTATAAAGTAAGTAGTCATGAAAGATGGATAAATGTATATACTTAAAGTACAGCATAGGGACTATAATTAAAAATATTGTATACTGGAAATTTTTTAAGGAAGTAGATTTTAGGTGCTCTTATTACAAAAATAAATAATTATATTGAGATGATGTATATGTTAAATTGCTTACCTACAGCAATCATTTCACTATGTATTGGTATTTCAAAACATCTTGTTGTATACTTTAAATTTTTATGATAACTTTATTTATATATAATTATAAATTACAAACTTATTTTGCTTAATCCTTTTAATTACCATGTGAAGCAGACATGCTAGAAGACATTAGCTCCATTTCACAGGCAAGAATGGAAACACTATTCCCATATGTAGCATGAAACAGAGTGGGAATTTCAGCCCTGGCTTCCGTGCTCACCATTGCTTTTTTCCCCGGCCTTTGTGATACATCATTTTAAAGTAATCTAACTTTACAGTGCTTTAAAATATAAGAATAGCACCTATAAAATCTATTTCTGGCAGGTTAACTCTGAAGACAACAAATCTGATTAATTACCTCATAACCTGACAGAACGCAACTTCACAGCTCTGTTTGAGGGTCCATGAGCCAAAATTGTAGCAAAGTTGATCTGAAAGGACCAGGAACACAACGGTCAAGCATAATTCCAAGTTGAACCTAGGTTTGGCACATTCTCACCAACTGCTCAGATTGCAAGCTGAGGCAACCAAGTGAAGGCCCACTCAGGACTGGATGCCAATGAAAAATACAAGCAGTATTAGACTGATGTCTTTGAGGATTAGCATTCTCAGAAGCCCTGTTGCTGGTCTAGCACATTACTGACAGTAGGACAAAGGGAGGGCAATATTTTTGGAGTCTAGAATATGCAAGGAAAATTAGCTATCTGCAAGATGCCTAAAAAGCCAAATGGCCCTAATTTCATCCATGTCAAACCAAGAAAATGATTTATTCCTTCTTGATCTCAGCTTTAAGAAGAGAGCTGATCATTAGAGAAAATAGGAAATTCCATCCTAAAGCCTAGGGGTTGGGGTGTGGGTGTGAAGGATGGTTCATTTCCCAGAGTCGAGGATGCAGAGGGCAATACAATCTGCCTCTGTGAAGGGAAAAAGCTATCTAGGTCAGCTTTGGTCTTCCACAGGACAATGAAACCAGGGAATAGTAAGATCAGGACTTGGATGACAAATCCTGGTAATAACAGGACTTCTTCACGTGCAGTACAAAAGTCCACAGGGGGAAGAGTCTATGAATACACTTAAAATTGTCAGCAAAATTTTGAGCACATGAGTATACCTGGCAAAGAGGGTAGTTTGTTGTTGAACCCTAAACTAGAGAAAGAGAATAAACCAGTTAAAGGCTAGGATACAAAATCCAACAGATAACATAGTCAGCCACATCTGAGCACTGGAAACTTGGAACATGGATTCACAGAAGAGACAACTGAGCACTTCTTAGTGCACTCTTCTCCCTAAACATATGTCAAGTCTTTTCAAAACAAAACCCCAGAACGTGGTCCATTGTTGCTGGAATCTTAGGGATCCTTGGGCACATGCTTGGATCATTCATTCACCAATATTAAACCCCAGGATAGAAGACCTGACAGAGCAGGGCTCCTTTCTCCATGGTATGTGCTAATTTCAGAGGTGGCAGCAGTCAAAGTGCAAAACACTGGAATTTTTCCTTGGAAGTGAACTGTGATGAGAGGTTCCTGCCCTGAGCATAACCTATTGTATTTCCCCTGACCCTTTCCTTTACTTTTGAAGACAGAGTTGAAATCATCTTCTCTGAAGATATTTGGTAACAATTTCAAAAGCCAAAGATATGTACACCCTCAGTGCACTGTAGACTTTAAATTTTTATGATAAAATCAAAGAACTAAATAAATACACATTTAGAAAAGAACAGAGTTACTCCCTTCCAAATGGAAACAGCCATAACTTTGCTGCTGGAATCTATGTCAAAGTCTCTGTTAAGTTTACTTCATATGGAATATTGACTGTGGCTAATTCCTCTGGCTTTCTAGGATGCTACATCTCAAATAAATGTCCATGATCATAAAATTCTGCAACTAATTTGAAAAAACTTATAGTTGAAAAATGGCACAGGCTTTATTACCTGGTGAAATAATAAAAGGACATAGAACATTCAGAAAGGCACCAGAGCTGTAAAAATAAAATTGATTGAGAAATCTGCCCTATAAGAAAATATTAAGGAACTCAGATTACTGGTTCTTCCCCAGGAGAAGGCTGAGGGAGTTCTTTGTGGGTTTTATATACAAACAGGCTTTGACTCACAGCTATTTGCATTTAAGAATCATCATGACAATCATACCCAACTTATTATTCATGACACTTATGACAGGCAGGGACATAGATGCCATCATTTGGAGAAAATAGATCCCAATTTGGACAGAGTAGAAGTATACAATAATCTCTAATTTTTAATATATAAGCTACAAGAAAACTGATAATGAGGAAAAGCAGTAATAGAACAGGCATCTCTGAATCATTTCCTCAAAAAGCTAAAATGTAGCCCCAGGTCCATCCAAAGTCTTTAAAAATTTAACTATTTCCTCAGAAGACTACATAGATCTGTATTCTTTTAATGTGTGCATTTTTCTATGCAGTTGTACATTAATTAAACATTTTATTTTCGGCAATTTCATCAGAAAATCCTATTCAGATATGTTTATTTCATAAAAGTGTTTTTTTATATAACAATTACTATGGTAAAATAAGGCAGGGATTTGAAAGAAGAAAAAGGCTTTTCATAGTTCCTGATTGTGGTATTACATTTTACCATATTTTATGATTTTATGTACATTTTGAAATGTTTTAAATTATTAAATGTACAAGTATATCATTTATAGTAAACTAAATATTATGTAGTATATTTTGGGCTAGAAATAAAATGCTGACATCATTCTTAAAAGAAATTAAACCTAACGCATATAATTTCAACTTACAGCATGTTCTTAGTACAATTCTAAGAATTGTTTGTATATGACCAGTTATGCACAGAAAACAAGGGCAACCAAGGATAGCACACAATCAACTAGACAAATAGTACAGCATGAAATCTCGCATTAGAGAATAGTACAGTTTGCTAATAGTCAAAATAGTTGTTCAATACTGACATGGGTCATAAAGGAGATTTGTAGAGTCTCCAATGAACTTAAAAAACCCTCAGCTTTCTGAGATGGTATAATGGCCTTTCCAAAACTAAAGATGGCTTATATAGTACATGATTTGATGATTTATGTATGAGTCAGCTGAATGCTTCAGGTAACAATATGGTGTACAATCACAACACTGTGTCTCATATATGCTTGCCCAAAGAAAATATGTATCACTGTACTGGAAAAAAGCACAGGATTTGAAATCAAGATACCTTTCTTTAAGTCTATCTTCTGCCTCTTTCTTGCTATGTGATGTTGGATGAGTTTTCCTTAACTTCTCTGAATCTTAGTTTCTTTGATAATGATGCCTGCCTAACTTGACAGGTTTTAGGGTCAAAGGATATGAAGAATAAGTATATGATAGTACTTTGTTAACTCAAAAATGATATACTAATTTATTATGATTGAATATTTTTTGAAAAAGTGTGGAATTGGAGACTACTTTTTAAAACCCTCTTCATAATATGATGTTAAATATACACTTAAAGTGTTCCACTTGCACAAGGCTCCAATATGAATAGTTGTTTATATTGTGTAGTTATTTCGACCCAGGTTAAGACCTGATAAGTGTTTGACTTCTATTAGAGTTTGGTATTAATTTTTTAATACAAAGATAAGAGTTTGTATTACTTGTGATTGCTGTAAGTAAAAATCTGTTTAGAAATACTGAAATCTTAAGGAAAGTAGGTCAAAATATAGTCAATTTTCCAATAGTCAGCAGGAGGAGGTAAGGGAGTAAGCTTGTGGTATATGTTCTTTGGCTAGGCAAAAGCTGTTTTCTTCTTAAATTATGGATTTAGGAATTTTTTGTCTTTTCCTTAGTCCTAGTAATGTGCTTTCTTTGAAAACTGGACCTCTATGTAGAGAACCTGGGCATGGATAATTTAACTGGGGAAAATTTTAGAAAGGTTTTCTTTCTACCTCTGCTCTCATCTTAATGCCTTTCCATTTTTTCATTCAGCCTCTTTTACCTCAGGTGCAGTTTGTGATAATTTCAAGTTCCTACTTAAAATTGCTGACAGCTATTACATTATTGGCACCAATAGCCAAAAACTACTGTCTGATGGCTGATTTTAGCAACATATACAAATGTTGGAGGGAAAAAGTAGGTATATAAACAGGTAGAGACAAAGAACAGGGTTTGGAATAGGAATACATAACATGAGAACTTAACTTTTAGCTCTTCACAAAAAGTCACAAGAATAATCCAATGATCTGGTGGGAGAAAGTTAGAAGAGTAAATTTATACTTCCTTGTATTGCCTTTCCCCTTCTGCCTTTAAGAAAATTATACTACATCCAGGTGTAGGCCTGTATCCATTACTTTTTATATATTTTTTTAGTGTATTTAAGTCATTCTAAAGGAGAATGAATATAAGATTTTTGAGGAAAATTTAACCAATGTGAATGAAGGAGGGTGGATAATGGTGAACTGTTGATTGAACTAAAGCTTCACAGTCAAGAATACCACCACCTAGCAGGACTATTTACAAACATGTACAGAACTTTTATTATGTTTCATAGTTTATCTATTTATATAAATTGCATTACAAAGCTAGTAAGGAACCTTCTAAGTTTCTATGTAATCCTACTGACGCTGCAATATTTGCTAAACAAATCTGGCCATACTTGCCCTGCTCCAACTAGAGGGCATGTATGAGGTTGACACACTTATAAAATCTTTCTGGACACTACTCACCATGTTAAATTAGTTGTATTAATGTGGACTTTATAGTGCTTAGTCTCCTGAGTGGAGAAAAGACTTTCTTCTGAGCTCATTTACCTTGGTTGTCATCCTCATTGTCTTCCCAAGGTTCTTCATTTGCTAGCAGAGGGTTCTGTGACTCATTCATAGATCTCATAGGGAAGGAGTGTCCATCACCAGGGCTGAAAGGAAAAGCAAAGCTATAGTTTCTATTATGCTGCAGTTGACATAAACTTTCTGTGAAGATAACAATCCTCTTAGAAATAGGAGGAGGGTTCTCGAGAACTGTTCTCAAATTCTATACCTTGTTTGTTTGTCTGCATCGGTGTTGACTGTTTTTATTTGTAAGCAACTCTTTAACTTGATTCCCACGATGCCCAGGATGGCAAAATACACACACAGCAAGCTTCATAAGTATGATTTGATGATGATGACCCCAATTTATATCCCATTATCTTATTGATTTGATTATAAATTTTCAGGAAAGATAAACAGACTCAGAATAATTGAATATAGTGGAGATAAGCTGCTTCAAATTGGTGAGAGATAATGCTTGAACATCCTATTATTTATTTGCCTTGAATGGCAGAAAGGTTATTAGGATCTAGGGGAAAGAGTCAAAGTGAGGCATCTCTAGAGTGTAGGCTTTGGGGGATATTATCTACATGTGATATCTCCAATTATCCCACTGTGTGGGTATCTATGATAAGCTAGGGTCACCTCTCTGGTTAATTATTGGCCATTAAGGTATGGGATTCATTGGAGGGAAGTGATCTGGCTCTTGCTAGAGTAGGTAACACTTTGAAAGTTTGAGTCTACGTATCTGAATGTATTCCAACTTTTTTTATTAAATCATAAACACATAGATCATGTATACATTAATGCATTTATGGGGTACAATGTGCTGTTTTCATATAGAATTAGGAATGCTTACATCACACTGGTTAATATGTACCTAATCTCATTTACTTAATTATTGTGTTAAGACATTTTTGCTCTATACTTAATAGATCTGACATGTACCCTGGCATTATGCACCATAGGTGTGATCCCACCAGTCACCATCCCTCGATCTGATCTCCTGCCTCTCCTCTATACCAGCTCCTCCCTCCTTCATCCTGGGCCATAGTTGTGGTCTACTCCTTTTTCTTTTTTTTTTGTAGAGACAGAGTCTCACTTTATCACCCTCAGTAGAGTGCTATGGCATCACACAGCCAACAGCAAACTCCAGCTCCTGGGGTTAGGCAATTCTCTTGCCTCAGTCTCCCGAGTAGCTGGGACTACAGGTGCCCACCATAATGCCCAGCTATTTTTCTGTTTTTGCAGTTCGGCCGAGGCTGAGTTTGAACCTGCCACCTTCAGTATATGAGGCCAGCGCCCTACTCAATGAGCCACAGGCTTTGCCCATTGTGATCTATTCTTCATATGAAAGTGTAAGTGATTGTAAATTGGTTTCATAATAGAACTGAATACATTGGATATTTTTTCTTCCATTCTTGAGATACTTTACTAATTAGGATATGTTCCAGTTTATATGGAATAAACATAAAAGAGGTAAAGTCTCCATCTTTTTTAAGGCTGTATAATATTCCATGGTATACATATACCACAATTTATTAATCCATTGATGGGTTGTTAGGTACTTGGGCTTCTTCCTTGACTTGGCTATTATGAATTGGACTGCAATGAACAACCTGCTGAAAATATCTTTGTTATAAAGTGATTTTTGGTCTTATGGATATATACCTAGTAGAGGAATTGTAGGATCAAACAGCAGGTCTACTTTTAGATTCCTGAGTATTCTCCATATTTCTTTCCAAAAGGGATGTATTAGCTTCCACTCCCACTAGAAGTGCAGAAGTATTCCCTTTTCTCCATCCACGCCAACATCTGTAGTTTTGGGATTTTGTTATGTGAGCCACTCTTACTAGAGTTAGATGATATCTCAAAATGGTTTTGATTTGAATTTCTCTGATGATTAAAGATGAAGAGCATTTTTTCACATGTTTGTAGGCCATGCACCTGTCTTCATCAGAGAAATTTCTGTCCAAGTCTCTGGCTCACATAGAAATGGAGTTATTTGTTCTTTTCTTATTGATAAGTTTGAGTTCTCTGTGGATTGTGGTTATCAGACCTCTGTCAGCATAACCTGCAAATATCCTCTCCCATTCTGAGGGCTGTCTGCATGCTTTACTTACTGTGTTCTTTGCTGTGCAGAAGCTTTTTAGTTTGATCAGATCCCAGTAACATATTTTTGGTGTTGCTTCAATTGCCTAGGGGGGTGTCCTCCTCATAAACGATTCTCCCAGGCAAATTTCTTCAAGTGTTTCTCCTGCACTCTCTCCAAGAATCTTTATAGTTTCATGTCATAAGTTTAAATCTTTTATCCTGTGAGAGTCAATTTTCATTAATGGTAAAATGTGTGGGTCCAGTTTCAGTCTTCTACAAGTCGCCAACCAGTTCTCCCAGAACCATTTGTTAAATAGGGAATCTTTCCCCCAATTTATATTTTTGATGGGCTTATCAAAGATAAAATGATAATAAGTGTCTGGGTTTATCTCTTGGTTTTCAATTCTATTTCATACATCTACCTCTCTATTTTTGTGCCAGTACTACACTGTTTTGATCACTACAGATTTATAGTATAGTTTGAAGTCTGGTAGCATGATTCCTCCTGATTTGTTTTTATTTCTGAGTAATGTCTTGGCTATTCGAGGGGGTTTTGGGGTCCCATATAAAACTAAGTGCTATTTTTTCCAGATCTTTAAAGTGACAGTGGTGCTTTAATAAGGATTTCATTAAATTTGTAAATTGATTTGGGTAATATGGACATTTTAACAATGTTGATTCTTCCTAGTCATGAGCATGGTATGTTTTTCTATTTGTTAACATCTTCAGCTATTTCTTTTCTCAGAGTTTCATAATTCTCTTTCTAGAGATCTTTCATGTCCTTTGTTAGGTAAATTCCCAAATATTTCATCTTCTTTGGCACAACTGTAAAAGAAATAGAGTCCTTGACTATGTTCTCGTCTTCACTATTATTGGTATATATAAAAGCTACTGATTTGTGAGTATTGATTTTGTATTCTGAGATGCTACTGTATTCCTTGATCACTTCTAAGATTTTTGTGGTTGAGTCTCTGGGGTTTTCCAGTTATTAAATCATAACATCAAAGTTTGATGTCCTCTGACACTATATGGATACCCTTGATCGCCTTCTCTTGCCTGATTATAATGGCTAACGCTTACATCACAATGTTAAAAAGCAGTGGAGACAATGGACAACCTTTCCTGGTTCCTTATCTGAGTGGAATTATTTTCAATTTTATTCCATTCAATATGATATTGGCTGTGAGTTTGCTGTAGATGGCCTCTATCAGTTTAAAAAGTTTCTTCTATATCTATTTTCCTAAGTGTTCTGATCATGAAAGGATGCTGGATATTGTGAAAAGCTGTTTCTGCATCCATTGAGAAAATCATATGGTCTTTGTTTTTTAGTTTGTTTATGTGATGTATTGTGTTAATAGATTTGTTTATATTGAACCAACCTTGAGACCTTGGAATAAAACCCACTTAGTCATGGTGTATAATTCATTTGATATGTTGCTGGATTTTGTATTCCAAATTTAAATCTAAGTTACTTTTGGATTATTCATTTGATATTACCTATGTTTTCTCCTGTTCATGACTGCTTAATTAAAAGTTGGCATATTTATTAACAATACTCTACAAAGAATGTACTATAAGTAAATGGGCTTTGATAATTTTTATGTTCTTTATTCCAGAGAAGGCTTATTTTATTTTATTTTATTTTATTTTGTTAATGTGAGGGTAAAAACAACTTAGGTACAACATCTACATATGTTAGGTAGAGACCCTCTTGTAGTTGTGTCCCATACCCAAAAAGAGTACCAATACCTTACACTGTGTCTATTAAGTGGGATAACACCAGTCTCCTCTGCTCCTTCTTTCTCTCTCCTTACTCATTCCTCTTCCCCCCAACTTAAATTGAATTGGGTTTTTCTCTTATCTTGGCATGTATTAGATATTATTTTATCTTGACTTTGCACAGGTTCATTTCAATGTGTTTTGGAGTTGCTCTATTCATGTTGAGATGACCCAGGGTTCAATATCCCTCTAAAAGAAGTGTTTCAGAATCTTTAGTGAACCTTGAGAAATTTTCATTTATGATATTCTCCAGTAGGGCTTCCATTCCTTTGGAACATTCTTATTCCCCTTGTGAGATCCCTATGGTTCATATATTTGAATGTGTTCTGAAGTCTCATAATTCTCTGAGCAACTGTTCTGCTTTATCACTGTTCTTTGCTGGCTCTTTAACTACCTGGCTAATTAGCTCAAGAGTTTTATCCTCAAGTTCTGAGGTTCTTTCCTCTCCATGATTTAATCTATTATTGATACTGTCTACTGCATCTTTAAGTTCACTGATTGACACTTTCAAATCTTTAAACTCTGTCATAGCCTGTCTATATTCTTCATATCATTCATTCATGTTTTGGTTCTGTTTTTCCACTTTCTGATTTATTCCCTTTATTGGCTTTGCCATCCAAAGTTTAAATTCCCTTTTTGTCATTTCCATTAAATTGTTCTGGGTAGAATCCTCTGTGGTGGCTACATCATGATCCCTTGGAGGAGTTGCTCTGTTCTGGATTTCCATGTTGCCAGAATTTTTCTCCTGGTTCTTTCTCAGGTGTGTTTTCTTCTTTTTCACTTCCTTCCTTTAAATTACCTTGTCTTTGACCTTGGGTGTTGAAGTGGCCTTTAGGTATAAGGTCAAAAAGAAGAGAAGGGTAAAGAGCAAGAAGAGAGAGAGTACATAAAAAATATTGAGAAAAAAAGAAGGGATATAAAAGGACAGAGTTGAATAAAAGGAAAGAAAAAAGAAAGAGGGAAAGGGAGAGACAGGAGAAATGGTGATGTTTAGCAGGGTACTTTGACTCACATACACAACACCAGGTCTTTGGGGGCAATACTGTGTGCATCCCTTTAGGTCAGGATATCCACACTAGCCTGGGGAAAAACAAGATTCCACCTTCACCAAATATAGAAAAATTAGCAGTATGTCACAGTGGGGATCTACCAATACTGTCTTTCCAAAGGCCAAAGCTAGAAGGATACCCTTGACTATGAGCTCATGGCTTCCATGAGTCAGACCAACGCTGTGACCCCACCCCTCAGCCAGACCAATGTCATGATCTCCAGAGAAAAGAAACAAATAATAATAAAAAGAAGAAAATTAAAAATACAATTATATAAAATGAAGGAAAAAAGGTATATCTTAGTTGTTGTATGAAAAATTTATGTGGATAGGATGAGAAAAGTAGAAAAATCTCTACCACAATGGAAAATATCTCTACAAAGGAGAAAAAAGAGAAATAAAAAATAAAGAATAAAAGGGTCTGAAAAACCATAACCAAAATGCAGTAGCCCTTGCTATTAAAGAAAGTAAAAATGAAAAAATATATATACTCTCAAAAAAACAACAGTAACAAGAAAAAAAACTAAGAAAAACTTCAGAAAAAAAGAGTGAAATATATATGTGAGTATATATTCACACAAATACATATACAGAGTGGACATAAAGTTTGTGTGCAATTTATTATGCTAAACTACTTTTTAAAATTATTTCGGAATCAGTGAGGGTATAATTAGGCTACACTGAATGCATTTGTTGGATAAAATCCCTCTTATATTTGTGTCCCACCCCTAAGACATGTGCTATATACCAGGATCTCACCCACCTCCCCACTTGCTCATTACCCTACTCCTCCCTTGTATTAGCTCATCTACTGCCTTCATATTAGAATAGAGTATATTAGATTTTTGCTTCTCCATTCTTATGATGCTTTACTAACATGAATGTGTTCCACCTCCATCTAGGTTAATACAAAAAAATGTAAAGTGTGCATTTCCTTAATGTCTGAATAGTATTCCATGGTATCCATATACCACAGCTTTTTAGTCCATTCCTGGGTTGGTGGGCATTTAGGCTGTTTCCATATTTTGAAGATTGTAAATTGAGCTGTGATAAACAGTCTAGTGCAAATGTTCTTATGCTAAAAGGATTTCTTTTTCCCTCTGAGTAGATGCCTAGTAATGGGATAGCAGGATCAAATGGGAGGTCTAAGTTGAGTTCTCTGGGGATTCTCTATACTTCCTTCCAAAAAGGTTGTATTAGTTTATAGTCCCTCCAACAGTGTGAAAGTGTTCCCTTCTCTCCACATCCATGCCCAGCGTCTGCAGTTTTGAGATTTTGTGATGTCGGCCATTCTCACTGTGGTTAGAAAATATCTCAGGGTGGTTTTGATTTGCATTTCTGTGACGATTAGGAATAATAAGCATTTTTTCATATGTTAGTCATTCATATGTCTTCCTTAGAGAAGGTTCTGTTCATATCTTGCCCAGTGACATATGGGATTGTTGTGTCTTTTTTATGTTGATTAATTTGAGGTCCCTATAGATCTTAGTTATCAAGTTTTTGTCTGATTCATAATGTGCAAATATCTTTTCTCATTCTGAATGTTGTCTGTTTGATTTGGTTGTTTTTTCCTTAGCTATGCAGAAGCTTTTCAGTTTAATTAAGTCCCATTTATTTATTTGTATTGTTGTTACAATTGCCACAGAAGTCTTCTTCGTAAAGACTTTCCCCAGGCCAATATGTTCAAATATTTTCCCCACACTTTCTTCAAGGATTTTTATTGTTTCACACCTTAGATTTAAATCTTTTATCCATCTTGAATCAATTATTGTAAGTGGTGAGAGATGTGGGTCCAGTTTAAGTCTTTTAGATGTGGTTATCCAATTCTCCCAGACACATTTATTGAATAGAGATTCATTTCCCCAGTGTATGTTCTTTTATGGTTTATCAAAGATCAGGTGGCTGTAAGATGTCTGTTTAATCTTATGGTTTTCAATTTGATTCTAAATGTCAATGTCTCAATTTTTGTGCAAGTACTATGCTGTTTTGATCACTATGGCCTTGTAGGATAGCCAAAACACTAGAGGAATGATACCTCTGGCTTTGTTTTTATGACTAAGAATTTCCTTGGCTATATGAGGTTTCTTCTGGTTCTCTACAAAGTGAAAAATTTGTTTTGCAAATATTGAAAGTATGATGATGGTAATTTAAAGGAAATTGCATTGAAACTGCAGATTGTTTGGGGGAGTATAGATTTTCACAATGTTGATTCTTCCCAGCCATGGGCATGGTATGTTCTTCCATTTATTAATATCTTCTTCTGTTTCTTTCCTTAGGGCTTTGTAATTGTGTTGATAGAGCTCCTCACCTCTTTTGTTATGTACATTCCTAGGTATTTCCTTTTATTTATTTTTTTTGAAGCTACTTTTAAGAGAATTCTGTCTTTGATTAGCTTCTCATCTTGGCTGTTATTGGCATATACAAAGGCCACTGATTTGTGGATATTGATTTTATATCCTGAAACATTACTGTATTTTTTCATCACTTTTAGGAGTTGTGTGGATGAGTCTTTGGGGTTCCCTAATTATAAGATCATATCATTGTCAAAGAGTGAGAGTTTGACCTCCTTTGTCCCCATTTGGATGCCCTTTATTTCCTTCTCTTGCCTGATTTTATTGGCTAGAACTTCCAGCACTATGTTGAATAGTAGTGGTGATAGAGGACAACCTTAGTTCTAGTTCTAAGGATAAAAGCTATCACTTTTACTCCATTTAGTGCACTATTAGCTGTGGGTTTTTTATACAGGACTTTGATCAGATTAAAAATTGTTCCACCTATGTATATATTCTTAAGTGTTCTAATTAGAAAGGGATGCTGAATTTTACTGAATGCTTTTTCTGCATCTATTGAGAGGATCATATGGTTTTGTTTTTGCTTCAGTTGACATGGTAAATTACAGTTATGGCCTTGCATATGTTAAACCAGCCTTGTAACCCCGAGATGAAACTTACATGATTGTGATGCGTGAATTTTTAATGTGTAGTTGTAATCTACTGGCTAGAATTTTATTAAGAATTTTTGCAGGGGGAGGGGCAAGATGGCCAACTGGAAGTAGCTCCCAAGAGAGGCTCCTGACTAAGGGGAAGGATAACACCAGAAAATACCCAATTGAGCTGAAGATAGGGACCCCAGTTGAGAGAGAAGTGATAACTGCAGGTCACCTCTGCTGAGGCAAGCTGCCACTCCAAGAAACCAAGCTTCAGGTACAAAATTCATCAGAAAGGAAAAGTATCCATCACCTCCCCCAAGAAAGCTGTGTTCTTTTTTGCATTCTGTCTCCTTTCCTTCCTTTTTTCTCTGTGTTTACTCCTTTGGGCTTTCTACAGACAGTGAATTGTGGACCTCTTGTCTCACCCCACGGGAGAGTGCTGTCGGAAGTGGGGATTACTCCCCCAGAGGGACCCCACTGTGACACTGAACACTCTCTCGCTAGGCAGAAAAAATGAGTTAAAGTCTTCACAGGTATTGCAAACTTCCAGTACACCCTTACTCCCTTACTTGATGAACCAGAAGCCTAACCCCTGCTGAGACTGTGGGAGGAGATTCTTGAGCAGCACCTCCCCTCTCTGTCTGCTAGACCAAGTGCCTCATCTGGCAAAAGACTCTGGAGGCCGCACTGAGCCTCTCCCTCCCCAACAGCCATCCACAGCCAGGAACCTCAGTGCACGACCACACTGCAGACCTTGCCGCCTTGGCACCCAGATCCACCCCACTCCCGGGACACTGGCGGGCATGAGCGACCTGGCCACTGGCCACGCAGCCTTGGCATTCAGGCCCACCCCAATCCAGGGACACCAATGGGCGTGAGAGACCAATCCCCAGGCAGTGCCACCTCAGCACACAGGCCCACCCCCCACCAACTTCATCGGTAGGCATGAGCCACCCCACCACAGGCCATGCAACCTCAGCAACCAGCCTACACCACTCCAGGGACACCAGCAGCCATGAGCAACCCTGACACGGGGCATGCCACCTCCTCGCCCAGGCCCGCCTCACTCTAGGGACACCTGCAGGCACTCGTGACCCTGCTTCAGGCCGCAGTGCCTCTGCACCTATGCCTGCCCCACTCCAGAGACACCGGTGGGCGTGAGCCACCCGTCACAGGGCATATGCGCCTCGGCACCCAGGCTCACCCCACTCTAGAGACTCCTGCGGTGTGAGCAACCCCACCACAGGCCACATCACCTGGGAACCCAGGTCCACCCACTCCAGGGACACCAGCGGGCGAGAAAGACCCAGTCCTGTGGCATCCAGGCCCGCCCCATGCCAGCATCATTGGCGGGTGTGACCGACACCACTGGGGGCCGCACTGCCTCGGTACTCAGGTCCGCCCAACTGCAGGGACACCAGCAGGCTTAAGCGAGCCAGCCGTGGGCCACACTGCCTTGGCACCCAGGCTTGCCCTACTCTCGAGTCACCAGCGGGTGTGACCCACCATGCCACAGGCCCAGGCCCGCCCCACTCCAGGGATACTGGCCACTGTGAGTGAACCCACCGATGGCCGTGGTACCTCTGCACCCAGTCCCACTCCACTCCAGAGACAGTGGCAGGCATGAGGCACCCCACAGCAGGGCACAGCACACCTTGGCAACCAGGCTCATCCCCCACCAGGGACCCCGGGGGGTGCAAGCGACCCCACTGCAGGACACACTGCATCTGCACTCAGGTCTGCACCACTCCAGGGACACCAGCGGGTGTAAGCCACCCTGCCATGGGGCATTTGTGTCTCGGAACTCAGGCCAGCCCCACTCTAGGGCCTCTGGTAGGCATGAGTGATCCCACCACAGGCTGCGTCATCTCGACACCAAGACCTGCCCCACTCTAGGGACTGTGGCAGGGGTGAGCAACCCCACCATGGCTGGGCCTCCTTGGCACCCAGGCCTCTGTCCTGTCAGGGTCTCTGGTGGTAGCAAGCAACACCACTGTGGGCCACGCTGCCTTGGCACCCAGGCCGACCCCACTCCAGGTAGTCTGGCAGGCACAAGTGACCTTGCCTCGGGGCATGCAACCTCGACACCCAGGCCAACCCCACTCCAGGGACTCCAGTAAATGCACAGGACGCCACCATGGGCCACACCACCAGGACACCCAAGCCTGCCTTGGCCAGGGCTGCCCCAGCCAGGAACTTTGGTAGCTGCACAACTGGTGTCCTCCCTCCAGTGCCCTCCCTGATTCCTCACCAACATCATCCACCTGGCCAGGGACTCGGGAAGTCGTGCAACCCCACAACCTCCCTCCGATGTCCTCCCTACTTCTGTATGGAGCCCTCATGAAGAGAGACTTCTGGAGCCACACACTCTCATTGCCAAAGCCACTGAGAGCCAGGCATTGCCAAAACTGTGAGCACCATCCCCAGCCCTGCTGCTGGATCAGTGTGTGACACACTCCACTCTGGAGCTGCTCCCATAGCCACAACTCCCTGGCTGGGGCAGCCCCAGAGGAGCTACACAGGGTCACTTACTACAAATATCCACCAACAATAGAGTGATCCTGCTTGGGTTCAATCTTGGAGAGATTCCACCCCAACTCTGAGGATGGCTTGAGGCAATGGAGAAAAACAATCATGGGGAGGAAATAATGGAAGAACTCTGGCAATATAAATAATCAGAGTAGATCAACTCCCACAAGGAATGATAAGGCAGACATCTTACAAGATCCCATGCATAAATAAATGATTGAGATGTCAGAAATCAAATTCAGAATATGGATAGCAACATGGAGGAAAAGATGCAACTAGAATTTCAAGAAATAATCCAAAAGATGTTTCAAGAATTCAGTGAATTCAAAGACAAAATGACCAAAGACTTTGACATATTGAGACAAGAAGTTGCAGCCCTCAAAGATCTGAGAAACACAGTAGAATCCCACAGCACCAGAATGCAGTAAGCAGAAGAAAGGATATCTGACATTGAAGACAAAGCTTTAGAATTCTCCAAAACCTACAAAGAGGAAGAGAAATGGAAGGCAAAAATGGATAATTCTCTCAGATAGCTCTGGAATAACTTGAAGAAAACCAATATTAGCCTTGTAGGGATACCTGAAAATGATGAAGTGGTGCCAAAAGGCACAGAGTCTCCTCTTTAGGAGATTATGAAAGAGAACTTTCCAGAAATGCCAAGAGATTCTGAAATTCAGATAGCAGACAGTTTCAGAACACCAGCATGACTCAACCTGAATAAGACATCCCCCAGACACATCATAATTAAGTTCACTGAAGTAAATATGAAGGAGAAAATTCTGAAAGCAGCCATTACCCTCAAGGGGAAGAAAATTAGAATAATTGCAGATCTCTCTGATCAAAACTTTCAAGCTAGAAGAGAATGGTCATTGACTTTTAATCTCCTAAAACAAAATAACTTTCAACCCAGGGTCCTGTACCCAGCAAAACTGAGTTTCATTTATGATGGAGAAATTAAACACTTTAATGACACCCACATGTAGAAGAAATTTGCTATAACTAAACTGGCTCTCCAGGGTATTCTTAGACCTATCCTCCATAAAGATCAGCATAATCCTACACCACAAAAGTAAACTCATCCAGAAACTTTTCATCAAATTCCAAATTCCACAGTGATGAAAGGATTAAAAATGTCCACTAGACTTTCTAAAGATTTATCAATATTTTCAATTAATGTGAATGGTTTAAATGGTTCTCTAAAGAGGCATAGTTTGGCTAACTGGATACAAAAACTCAGGCCAGATATCTGTTGAATACAAGAAACACATCTTACCTTAAAAGATAAATATAGACTCAAGATTAAGGGATGGTCATCTATATTCCAGACAAATGGAAAGCAGAAAAAAGTAGGTGTTGCAATCCTATTCATAGATACAATAGGCTTTAAAACAACCAAAATAAGGAAGGATATGGATGGACACTTCATATTTGTTAAAAGTACTACCCAATATCATGAAATTTTAATTATTAATGTTTATGCACCCAACCAGAATGTGCCTCAATTTATAAGAGAAACACTAACAGACATGAGTAACTTGATTACCTTCAGTTCCATAGTAGTCAGAGATTTTAACACCCCTTTAGCAGTGCTGGATAGATCCTCTAAAAAGAAACTAAGCAAATAAATTTTAGATTTAAACTTAACCATTCAACATCTGGATTTAAAAGACATTTACAGAACATTTCATCCCAACAAAACTGAATACATATTCTTCTTATCAGCCCATGGAACATACTGTAAAATGGATCACATCCTAGGTCAGAAGTCCAACCTCAGCAAATTTAAAAGAATAGGAATTATTCCTTGCATTTTCTCAGACCACCATGGAATAAAAGTTGAACTCAATAACAACAGGAATCTGCATACTCATACAAAAACATGGAAGCTAAATAACCTTATGCTGAAGGATAGCTGAGTCATAGATGAGATTAAGTAGGAAATTACCGCATTTTTGGAACAAAATGACAACGAAGACGCGAATTATCAGAACCACTGGGATACTGCAAAGGCATCCTAAGAGTGAAATTTACAGCACTGCAAGCCTTCCTCAAGAGAACAGAAAGAGAGAAGATTAACAACTTCATGGGATATATCAAGCAACTGGAAAAGGAACAACATTTCAAACCCCAAACCGAGCAGAAGAAAAGAAATAACCAAAATTGTAGCAGAATTAAATGAAATTGAAAACAAAAGAATTATACAACAGATCAATAAATCAAAAAGTTGGTTTTTTGAAAAGGACAATAAAATAGATAAACCTTTGGCTAATCTAACCAGGAAAAAAGAGTACAATCTCTAATTTCATCAATCAGAAATGGTAAAGACGAAATAACAACAGACCCCTCAGAAAGTAAAAAAATCCTTAATGAACATTACAAGAAACTTTACTCTCAGAAATATGAAAATCTAAAGGAAATTGATCAATACTTGGAAGCATGCAACCTTCCTAGATGTAGCCAGAATGAAGTGAAAACTTTGAACAGGCCTATATCAAGTTCTGAAATAGCATCAACTATACAAAATCTCCCTAACAAGAAAAGCCCAGGATCAGATGGCTTCACGTCAAAATTCTACAAAACCTTTAAAGAAGAAATAGTACGTATATTACTAAAACTCTTCCAAAATATAGTAAAAGAGGGAATATTACCCAACACATGCTATGAAGCAAACATCACCTTTATCCCGAAACCAGGGAAAGATTCAACAAGAAAAGAATATTATGGACCATTATCACTAATGAATATTGATGCAAAAATACTCAACAAGATCCTAAAAAATGGAATCCAACAACACATCAAACAAATTATACACCATGACCAACTGACCAAATGGGCTCTATCACAGGGTCTCAATGCTGATTCAATATATGCAAATCCATAAATGTAATTCAGCACATACACAAATTAAAAAATAAAAACCATATGATTCTCTCAATTGATGCAGAGAAAGCCTTTGACAATATCCAGGATCTCTTCATGATCACCATACTGAAGAAAATTGGTATAGAAGGGACATTTCTGAAACTAATAGAGGCCATCTACAGCAAACCCACAGCCAATATCATATTGAATGGAGTTAAATTGAAATCATTTCCACTTAGATCAGGAACCAGGCAAGGTTGCTCATTATCTCCACTGCTCTTTAACATTGTAATGGAAGTTT
>CAUYON010071735.1:0-37158 GCA_963573935.1 Arctocebus calabarensis
CAAAGAGAACACAATTATCAAAATCTACGAGATTCAATAAAGGCAATTCTAAGGGGAAAATTCATAGCCTTAAAATGTTTATAACAGAAAGATCACAAATCAACAGTCTAATGAATTGCCTAGAGATAAAACAAAGAAACAAACAAAAAAAAAAAAAATGAGAGCTCTGTAAATGTACCTTGGGACTAAAATGAAGCCAAAGCTAACTAGCTATGGATCCACTCAAGGAAAATTGTAGTTTCATCTAAAACCAAAGAGCAACAGCTTACCCTGAGCCAAGAAACTCTCTGGTACCTCTAGGACAAGCAGCAGCTGGAAGGTAATAAGCCCTTTACAGCAAGTCTTCACTCAGAGTTCTGGGCATTCCAGCTCTGTCCACTGCAAAGCCACAGACTCCCACAGCTCACTCCCACTTCTACTCCTTAACTTCTTCTCGGTTCCTTTTGATTACATCTTATGTTTCTATAATCAAAGGTCCAGTCACCAAGACCTAAAAGCAAATGTGACTTTTTAAATGTGACCCCCAACTCCTGGACATGGTTTTTTAGGGCAAGCAATATACAAAAAAATGGAAAGAACAGGGACTTTGGAGTCCTCAGACCTGGACTTGCATCCCACTCGCAAGCTGAGTATACTTGCCTTTGACAAGTATCTTAACCCCCAAAACCTCTGTTTCTTAATGTATTTAAAAATATCTACCTCATAAGGTAGTTTTGTGTATTAAATGTGATAAGCACAAGTAGTAGCTATAATTAGCATCATTCATACTCTTTCTTTATCAGCATCTGCTTTGAGGTGAATGCCTTTCTCCGTCTGACTTTAGTCCCACAGACTCAATCCTGCCTTCTCTAGTACAGGATTAATTAGATAAGATAGTTCTCTGTTGGAGTCATTGTTTGTTCCTTAAAAACATCATCTGGCTCTTCATAAGAGAGTTCTGAAAACTTGAGCACTTTCTGTATACCTCATTAAACACACTCATCTACCTTCGGGCTTCTAGATGGAAAATGAGGTGCACTGACAGAGGACTGTGGGTTAGAAGGAAATCCTCACCTTCGCAGGAAGCCCACCTAGATTGACAAAGATCCACCACTGGTCTATCCCTACTGTTTAAAGAACAGCCTGGAGAATCTGATCTTGCATATCCCCAGGTTTTCGATGCACAGTCCCTGAACAAAACTGATACACTTAGAGACATTAATCATCCTCTTTGTCAGAGATAAAATGTTTTCTCTACTGATCTTGGGCAAGAAGCTCTCCTAGAAATGATCTGATTCTAGGATGACTCCTTTCAATCTCCCTGTCTCATAGAAACATCTTTCTATCCCTTTCCACTCAGAGATCTTAAAAGTCATGTAATTCAACCCCAAATTTGTATATATAGAGAACCCAAGGCTTAGAGAGGTGATAGGGCATGACTTATGAGGCAGGGCTGTCAGAGGCAGATTTAAGTCCGGATTCCTATCCAACTGCCTGTCCTTCCAGACAAAGGGCAAACATGTATTTTCAAATCCTTCTTTTTTTCTTTAAGAGGCAGGGTCTCGCTATGTTGCTACGCTGATCTGGAATTCCTGGCCTCAAGCAATCCTCCAGCCTGAGCCTCCCAAAGCACTAGTATTACAGTGTGAACTACCATATCTGACCCTATGTATATTCAATAACACCACTACCATGCCTTAGAAACTTAGATGTTAAGAGATTAGGCTTTAAGGATCTCCTTCTTATGTGCTACATGATCCTGAGCAGGTTACTTTGCTTGTTCCTAAAGCATGGCCCCCAGGCCAGCAATCTTGAAAGCAAGTGGGAGCTTGTGGGAACTGCAGAATCTCAAGCCCTACCTCTACTCAGCCGAGATCTGATTTTAACCAGACCCCCAGATGAGTTATATATACATTAGAATTTGAGGAGCCCTGACTTAAATGTCTTCATCTATTAAATAGGATAATAGTATCTGCCTTGTGAGATTGTTCCAAAAAATTAACAATGCTTTAACTTGCAAGTGATAAGATCCGCTTATTTGAAAGCTCAAAGAATGTTTTCGAGGAAGTATAAAACTTAGCCATGTAGCACCATTGCAGTGAAGGAAATCTCCATATATTGCCTTAATTTAATTTAAATGCCTTGTAACTTAGGGTAATATTTAGAGCAGGAGCTTGAAAATAATTCGAATTAAGAGACTATGTAGTTATTGGCTCTGGGGTGAGACTACCTACATTTGCTCATTTACTAGAAAGGTCATCTTGAGTATGGTTTTTACCTTCGCTAACCTCTGTTTCCACATCTGCAAAGTGAAGATAATAACATATCACGTAGAGGCGAGAATTCAGGGGGATCGCCAAGTGCAGCACTCCACACATGGCCTGGCATAGGAGACATGCCCAGAAAAGAACAGCTCAGATCACCATGGTCATCTTCATCATCATCTTCATTCACGATCATGTCCTCTAATTTGTCACTCAATGACTGTGACCTGTGAAGAATTCTGCACAAACACTAATAAGAGATAGGACTGAAGCTTCTCCCTCTGATGGGAAAAATCAACTGAAACCTTTATTTCCCTTCCATGAAGATATGCTTATCTGTGGGAAGTAAACTCAGCTTTCTATTTAAGCAAGACTTCTGTAACTCCTTACTAGTTCCTTTTCCCCTGGATAATTAAGTTTTTCACTTTGCCAAACATTTGTAGGAAAGAGCTCAAAATGATCAGACACAGCCTGCCAAATATGTTTTGTTTTCTCTTCCAACTGAGCACAAATAATGGTATTTAAGCAGTTCAACAGCTACATTCAGTTCAGAATTGCTAACTGGATTTTCTCCAAGTTTTATACTATCTGCTACATGAATTCTCCATAAGGGTTTTGCAGAATACTAGAATTTTAATTACCTAACTTACAGCCCACTCCACAAATGAAACAAAGAAAGCTTCCTCCATCTTTCATATCATGTCAAGTTCTAGAAAAGGAGATTCAATCCAGTTCACATTTTAGTGTAGGTATGCACTATATCACCTTGGGGTACCATCCCTCAATTACCTGAATGAACTTGGTAACTTGCCTGAAGTCACATGGTTGAAAGGATTTCACTCAAGTCTTATGAAGTAAGTTCATAAGGTAACACAGTCCAGTGTCTTCAAATTCTATTTTTTTTTTTTTTTAGACAGACTCTCACTATGTTGCCCTCGGTAGAGTGCCATGGCATCACAGCTCACAGCAACCTCAAACTCTGGGGCTCAAGCAATTCTCCTGCATCAGCCTCCCTAGCAGCTGAGACTACAGGCAACCGCCACAATGCCTGACTATCGGTGTCTTCAAATTCTTTTTTTTTAATAATTTTATTAAATCATAATTGTGTACATTGATGCAATCATGGGGCACAATGTGCTTACTTCATATACAATCAGAAATATTTTGATTGTACTGTTAGAGATAGCCTTCCTGGCATTTTCTTAATCACTAGATGAAGACATTGATATTCTACCTTTAATAAGTTTCACCAGTACCCTGCTAAGATGCACCGTAGGTGTGATCCCACCAATTGCCCTCCCTCCACCCCTACTCCCCCCTCCCCTCCCCAATTCAATAAATATTTAAGTAGCACTTTATGCAAGTCTTATTCTAGATACTGGAGAGTATACAGAGATTTAAAATGGAGTTCCTTCCCTTAGTCTCCTAGAGCAATTAATACGTAATAGAGCAATTTGTAAAATAGTGAAAATGACTACAATGTAAGGCAGCATGTGATAGGCAATGTGATTTATATAAAGGGAGAGAAGAATGGGGAGGGGATGAACTCTGGTCAAGCTTTTGGCAATGGCACTTTAGCTAAGTTTTAAAGAAAAATATTTATTTTTCAAATATTAGAAATTTAAGCACAAGAGAAAAAGAAGCATTAGGAAAATGTCAATAATGTTAACTAATTAAAAAATTGGCTGGGCACAGTGGCTCACACTTGTAATCCTAGCATTTTGGGAGGCTGAGGCAAGAGGATCACTTGAGCTTAGGAGTTTGAGACCAGCCTGAGCAAAATAGCAAGGCCCTATCTCTACCAAAAAAGCATCAACAAAAAAAACATACCACCAAAATTGGCCAGGTATGGTGGTGCATGCCTGTAGGTCCCAGCTACTCAGGAGGCTGAGGCAGGAGCATTGCTTGAACCCAGGAGTTTGAGGTTGCAGTGAGCTATGATCATGCCATTGCTCTCATGCCTCAGCAATAAAGTGAGACTAAACAGCTCTCTGTCCTGCAAGCAAGGTCTCAGTGGGGCCAGAGGTATTGATCTCTCACCCCACTGGTTTCTTGATAAGGACAATCCATATTGGAGGGGCAGATTTAATAATTCAATGTTAAGTGATGTTTCCTGAAGTAAGTAATGGAGTACAAGACTCCACTTCCCTAGTGTGCAATAGACTTTTCTCTTCCCCTGCTACTGAACTGTGGTCTTAGGTTTCTAGGATAAGCTGAATAAACCACTTCAGCAGGAGACTCTGATGTTGGTATCTTGTTATCTTTTCTCATGGGCTGGTCATAAGAAATACCCATTTTCTGGGCAGCTTTGTGATGCAGGCTGCTCTCATTGGAGTTAGGTGATATCTCAAAGAAGTTTTGATTTGCATTTCTCTGATTAGGGACGATGAACGCTTTTTCAAGTGTTTCTTGGCCATTTGTCATCTTCAGAGAAGGTTCTGTTCATGTCTCTTGCCCAGTGATAAGTGGGTTGGTTTGCTCTTTGATTAGTTTGAGTTCTCAGTAGATTCTGGTTATTAGCTCTTTGTCAGATTCATAACACGCACCTTTTCTCATTGTTTGCTTTACTTATTGTGTCCTTAACTATGCAGAAGCTTTTTAGTTTGATCAGGTCCCATTTATTTACTTTTGGTGTTATTGCAGTAAACACCAATGGAGTCGTCTTCATAAAATCTTTCCCTAGCCTGATATCGTCAAGAGTTTTTCCCACATTTTTCTCTAGAGGTTTTATCATTGCGTCTTAGATGTAAATCTTTCATACAGTGACAGTCAATTTTTGCAAGTAGTGAGAGCTGGGGGTCCAGTTTCAGTCTTTTACATGCTGCTACCCAGTTCTCCCAACACCACTTATTAAATAGGGATTATTTCCCCCAGGGTATGCTTTTGTTTGACAATCAGGTGACAATATGAGGCTGGTTTCATCTCTAAGTTTTCTGTTCTGTTCCATAGATCTATGTCTCTATATTTGTAATATAATCTGGAAGCATCACATTACTAGACTTCAGATTTGTTTTTATTTCTTAGAATTACATGGGCTATTTGGAGTTTTTTCTAAATTCTATTTGAAAAGAACTATTTTTTTCAATGTTGGTGATTTACTGGGTATTGTATTAAAATTGTAGATTGCTTTGGATAATATGAACATTTTAACCATTCTTCCCAGCCATAAGCATAGTATGTTCTTCTATTTGTTAACATCTTCTGCTATTTGTTTTCTCAGGGTTTCCTAGCCCTTCCTGTAGGGGTCCTTCACATTCTTTGTTAGGTATATTCCAAGGTATTTCATTTTCTTTAAAGCTATTCTGAAGGAAATTGTCTTTGATTTGATTCTCAGCTTGATTATAGTTGGTATATATGAACACTACTGATTTGTGGACATTGATTTTCATATCCTGAGATGTTACTGTATTTCTTGATCACTTCCAGGAGTCTAATGGTTGAGTCCCTGGTGTTTTCTAAGTATAAGATCATATCATCAGCAAAGAGCAAAAATTCGACCTCCTCTGTCCCCATTTTGGTGACCTTGACAGCCTTTTCTTGCCTGATTGCATTTGCTAGGACTTCCAGCACTATGTTGAGTAGTAGTGGTGATAGTGGATAGCCTTGTCTGGTTCCACTTCTAAATGGAAATGCTTTCAGTTTTGTTCCATTCAGTATGATACTGGCTGTGGGTTTGTTGTGGATGGCATCTATTATGACCGCGGTGGCTGGCACGAAATTTACCAACCCTAGGTTGGTCAGTATGGCTTAGTCAAACTTTCGTTTATTGCTTAAGTTTTATCACTGCTGTTTCCCGTGAGGGTGTGGCTTAGCAAGGCGTATTGAGCTACATTGGGGAATTGTGTGCTTGATGCCTGCTCCTTTTGGTCTTGTTTGAGGCCTAGAGGGCATTCTCACTGGTGGGTAGAGACTTGCATGTGTATGCCTACTGGTAACTAATAATAAGGCTAGGACGAAACCTGTGTAAGAATTGTGCCATCTATGTCTATTTTCTTGCGAGTATGAACAAAATGCTTTTTAATCATTAATATTTTTAAACTGGTATATAGGAAAAGTAGTCATCTCTTATATTGTAATCAGATGACTTACTGAATTTCCTTAGTAGAATACTTGTTTCTTTTCTTTGGGGTTTCTAGGTAAACTACTCCAAGTATTTTTTTCTGAATTCATTTTGTTAGTTAATTTTTATCACATCAGGCAATTTCCAACTGCTTTTATTTTAGGCAACCAGCAAGAGTTTGGCTACTTACCTGCCTTTCAGAAAATTGCCATAGTAACTGTGCAGAGAAAGAAAATACTGTAAACAATGTTCGCCCAGCTGAGGGGTCACCACAACCATAATGCACCACTCTGTTTCCATCATATTTTACCTATTCTTTTAATAGACTAAATAAAATGTGGTTGGATAGATAGATGAATCATATTTTCTTGGAGCCGACAGAAGCCTAACATTTCTGCTGTAAATCTGAATCTGTTTTGTGTGCATATATCTTTAAAGTATTTTTTTTTTTCGAGATCAAGTCTCACTTTGTTGCCCTCAGTAAAGTGCTGTGGTGTCATAGCTCACAGCAACCTCAAACTCTTAGTCTCAAGCAATTCCCTTGGCTCAGCCTCCAGAGTAGCTTGGACCACAAGTGCTTACTACAATACCTGGCTATTTTTAGAGACCGGGTCTTGCTCTAGCTCAGGCAATCCACCTGCCTCAGCCTCTCAGAATGCTAGCATTACAGGGGTCAGCCACTGCCCTTGGACTCTTTCAAGTATTTCTATTTAAGAAAGATGACCCACTAATAAACTTAAAAAAAAAAACAAACAAAAAATAAGGTTCAACTAGTAAAAACGAACGAATAAATACATACATTTGAAAATTCTATTTACATGTGGACAATCATGTGTTTTCCCCTTTATCCTCATATTTTCCATGCCTTATGTACAGGTTTTGAAAATGAAATATTTTTGTAATAGGCTGTTGTATTTGTTTACCAAACCTTTGACCATTATAAATATGTAAGAAGTAACTTCACTATGGTTGTGCTTTTTATGTATTTGGTAAAGATTATACATAGTTATGAAAACAACTTTTTTAATTTTGTTGCTGTTTGGCAGGGGCTGGATTTGAACCTGCCACCCTCGGCACATGGGGCCGGCACCCCACCCACTCAGCCACAGACTTTGTTTTTTAAAACAAAGAGTATACTCTTTAATACTCTTCATTTTTAATGAAATGACAATGCTCTTACATGTAGTTCTCAAGTTTCCTTCAGGCTACCTTTGCATTAAAAATAAATAAAACAGTGCTGATAAATGTTAAATGACCAGGGAACAATTTATTTGTTTAATAAATTAACTGTGCCATATTTTGCTTTTTGTTCCTAGTTAGGCTGTCACCAACTCTTGGTCCCCTCAGGGTTTCTACAGCATTCTACATCTTTGGTGCAGATGGCACATATTTAGCCATCAAATACACTAAGTGCCTCACATTTATGGTCTCAGCAGCCAGCACAGCGGCCAGCTGTGGCTTTCTAAAATGCATTTAGGTTTTTGCCCTCTCAGGGCCCCTTCTTTGACTGTCCCACCCCTAATCTGTGTTGTACAGCAGGACAATGATCACTTTCTGTAATTGGTATATTTGCATAATTGTATATTTATTGTGTGCCTCTTCCACATTAGAATGCAAATTCTAAAAGGCAGGGCCAGAGTCTTACTATTATATTCCCAATATCTAGCATGATGCCTGGTAATCATAAAAAATAAATATCAACGATCAAGACCCCCCCTCCAAAGAAATATTTATTGAATATATATTTTTTCCCCTGCCCTCTTTAGGTCAATTGCTTTCACAAATGGGAGAAGGGTCTACTGTCTGTACACAGAAAGGAACACTGAGTGTGACCTTTTAAATCTTTGATTTTATCTCATGCAAAACAAACCCTCACTTTTCTTTAATACTCTCTCCAAGTTAAAGAAATACAATAGAATCTTGGTAAGTTGACCACCCAAGGGACTGTAACAAACTGGTCAACATACAGAGGTGATCAGCATAAGGCACTAGGCCTTAGTACGTGGGGTGCATATCTGGTCAATGCAAATTACATCAATTAAAGAGGTGGTCAATGGAGGCAGGTGGTCAACTATGGAGGTTCTAGTTGCTTTTATTACAGAAAATGGTAAAATCTCTTATTCCTGCTAGTCCCACTATGAAATGACATTGGTAATGACTATATTCACCTTCTTAAAGGACATTAGAGCCAATGGATCTGACCTAACAACCTGATTATAGGTGGGTGGAATTGGTTCACTTGGTGAATTGGTTCACTGAATTTTGCCAGCCCCCAAGTTTCACTGTATTTTGTGTGATTGTGAGTTTATTCATTATGTGATTGTGAGTTTATTCATTATGTAAATAAGGTAACTGGCTTCACCCAGAGTTCAGGGAGATTCTTAGACAGCACAGGAAGGCCAAGTCCACCTTGTGATAAGTCATATACTACTATTCCATCTAGTCCAGTGCACAGTTGTATATGTTCAGTTATATTGTATAAAAATCCTTAGCTAGCTAGTATGTTAAAGATGTACACTTACTATTGTTATTTATTGTATTCATTCAGGATTCTCAAGCTTTTCTAAGAGAATAATCTTTTTTTCTAGCATAAGCAGCTTTTCTCTGAAGCAAGGTAATGACCAGGTGTGGGCGTGCAGCTATAGACACCACTCCACTCAGACCACTCACTCCCCTAGCTGCTCCAAACCTCTGGGGAATTCCAAGGGCTCTAATAATGTCCCCTTGAAAACTGCCTTCTTCACCTATCTCTAGCATTCCACTGGGTGAGTGGAATGTATGGAGACTCCATTATAACTAGAAAGGAAGATCAACACAGGACTGTCTTTTCTACACCTGTAATTTGAGTGAGTCAGTGCTGCTTACACAGTAAGCTCCTCGGGTCATATAAAAAACTCCATTTAACTAATATCCTTGCCTGAAACAGAAGTGAAATTAAAGCACTAGAAAGCCAACACTATCAATAATTCATAGTTCTATTTCCTGGAACTAAAGTGGGCTAATCACCCTAAAACATAGACCACAGCAAGAAAGCAGACTAAGACAGCTAATGAATTAAAAGCTAATGTGCATGTTGGAAAGTATTGAATTGTCTGCCCATTTCAAGCTTTTAAACCAGCATTAATAATGGAAGGATGGTACATAACATTTTTGCTATTATCCTTTCTTTAAGAAGTTTCCTTATTTGGTTAGATGTAGGCAAATAATATCATAGACTCCTTTTATTATCAAAAACATTTTTAATAGTATTTTAATATAGTGCCCCAAATGTCAGATATGTAGCCTATGCTTAGGGAAGAGTTCAGTCATTATTTAAGGAATCTGGGGTGCATCCATCATTAACCAGACCAGATTCTTCCCCTTTAAAATGGTGATACTCACCCCATTGTCCTATTGAAAAGATTAGAGAGAATGTATGTAAATCATTTAATGCAACGTCCGGCCATTAATAACTGTTATTACAGCATAATAGTTCTCTGCCTTGGCCAAAGATAGCGGCAGCCTGTTTAGCAAACTCTGTGACCTTCAGAGTCACACCCTTCTAGTGCAACTCCACTAGTGAGACTTCTTGCTCTTTGCAGAGGAGCTTCTCTGATGCAGTGGGGAATTCGCTTGGCCTTTTCAGTGGCACGAGTCTGGAAGAGCCTCCCAGGCATGAGCTATGCCCAGGACTCTAAGGGCCTGGGAGCAGAAAAGGGAGAACAAACAAAGGCGTGGTTATAACGTCCAGCTTCCAGCCACACCACAGCTTCTAAGTCAACAAAGTGACAGATAACACCCTTCTATTTTATTTGGTGAAACCAAACGGGTGCTAGTTCAGAGGTAATGAAAGGGGACTTTGGAATCATTATGGTTTGATGCGAATATAGCCCTTCCTACCTGGTTATCTTGAGCAAGTTTCTCAAATTCTAGTGCCTCTCTGTACAATGTATACTGCCTAACACGTAGATTTATTGTGAGGATTAAAATAAGAGAGCCAGTGTAAAGTGCTTAACACAGCATCTGGAAAATAGTAAATGCTCAATTTTAAGCTATTCTCAGTACTGTCTTGGGTACAGTAGCAGGTAATGAAAACCACCCTAGCTGTTTTAGGATAGAATTTAATGTAGGGAATTAGGTCCTTAAATATAAAATGCTAAAACTGATTCTCATGCAAATATAAAATAATGTGGCAAAAATTTTATCCAACTTAAAGAAGTGACCTATAAAGCTGTTCAGGCCAATTCAAAGGAGAAGTTAGAGATATACACATGTGTACATACGTGTAATCAGAAATGCTGAAATCAACTTGCTAATAGATGCAAAACTGGGCAAAATTCTATAGGGCAGCACTGTCCAATAGGAATGTAATGCAAGCCTCATTGGTAATTTAAAATTTTCTAGGAGTCACATTCAAAAAAGTAAAAAGGGCTTGGCGCCTGTAGTTCAAGCAGCTAGGGTGCCAGCACAAATACCAGAGTTGGTGGGTGCAAGCCCAGCCTGGGCCTGCCAAATAGCAATGACAACTGCAACCAAAAAACAGCCAGGCATTGTGGCAGGCGCCTGTAGTCCCAGTTACTTGGGAGGCTGAGGCAAGAGAATCACTTAAGCCCAAGAGTTTGAGGTTGCTGTGAGCTGTGATGCCACAGCACTCTACCAAGGGCAAAACAGACTATCTCAACAACAACAACAACAAAAAGTAAAAATAGATAAAATTGATAGTATATTTTATTTAATCCAAGTGTAACCAATGTAAACAATACATTAAACTAATGAGATTTTTTTATGTGTTTTATCTTACCGAGTATTTTCAATCTGGTGTGTATTTTATAATTACAAGACAATTCAAATGTGCCATGTTGGAAGTGCTAATATATAACCACATACTTATTAGCTCTTATATTAGACAGTATGGCTTTTGGGCAATTAAAAATAATGTTTGGGTTATCTATCCTTCAGGGCAAAAATTGTATATCTACCAGAAAGGAAAATTTGCTTTGCTATGGACAAGAAATACGTGCATTTCCACACCTCAGTGCAAGTAAATTTCTACCTTACGGAGTTGTGAAATAGCTCTGAAATAATAGGAAATCAAAGTTTCCACTAGCTAATACCCAGAACTTCTTTGAAAGACACTCCCTGATCTCTATTACCAAATTCCATGCCTTACACAACTTTTTTTGATAGGCCTGTTAGGAGAACTGCGGGGAATTCGGAGGCTGCCACTGAAACCACTGCATTTATGAACCCATTACCACCTTCACCCAGGTGTCAGGAAGTCGTCACCAGATCCACTGACCCCAGGGTCCTGTTCACTAGATCCTTACAGCAGCTAAACGTATGCCTCAGGCATTGCTGTCTCTCTTGACCACGCTCAGTTCCAAATTCAAATTTCACACAAGTACCTCTGATTAATGATGACAAAATCACATTGGAAACCTTACTGTAAGGCCGTGGAAACAGCTCTGCAGAGTCCGAAAGACACCAGAAGTATAGAACAGAGGCTGACCGAGCCAATACATCATGTCTACCACTGCTAGTATTCAGCCAGCGAAAACTTCGTCAAATTCCACACTATGGGATTCAGGAATATTAGAAAAATTGTAAGAAGAAGAGAGCAGTTAACTTAGTAAAATAAAAGTGCTTTGGGGACCTCAGCAAGATCGTCTTCAGGGAAGTGGTGGAGGTGGAAGCCAGAGTAGAATGGTTTGGGGAAGGAGGGGGAAGTGAGGACATGGAGGCAGCAAGAACAGATTGATCTTCTGAGCTGTCTACTGTGAAGGAGAGAGACACAGAGGAGCTTTATACCTCCTTAAGGTTCTGTTCTTGGCAATTCAAGCCTGCCTAGATTCTGAAGTCAATGCCCTCTAGTATTTACGAGCGCCTTGTCTCAGAAGAGCAGTATCTGAGGAAACTGTCTTAAGCACGTACAGTCCAGTATGTTCTCTGTTCCAGATAAGTTAGGATCTCTTCCTTGGTGGAGACAACTGAAAAGTGAGTTGGCCAGACACCCCTGTACTTTCACCCCTTACCCTGACCTCTCCACCTCCCCTCCAAAATGCTCATAAATACACTGAATTTGAGAATGGGGACGACTGACCTTAGCTGGTAGATAGAGGGCTATTAAATTATCATTTATAGCCAAACACGACCCACCCAGGGCAGAGGTCATTATTTTTAGACATAATTTAAGCCTTGCTCCTGGCTCTATTTTACATCCCCACTCTTGTTTTTAATCCCTTTTCACTTTGAAGCATGCTCTCTCACTTTACATATCCTTACAAATCACTTTAAATTCTTCTGGGAACAAGGTAGGTATAGACATATGACTGTGGTTCTTCTCCCCCCTTGCTGATACTGTTTTCTTTGATTTTATAATGGAAATTATGGGTGGAGGTGCATATTTTAATAGATACCTTTTCCATGAAAGTGAGGCAGGTAACAATCTGTGGTCATAAAAACATGTCTCCCAGGCAGCTGTTTCTGGGCTGTTATCCTGGCCATGGCCGTGGACTTGGCAACTGAGAACGCTCAGCCCAGGGCAGCAAGGCTGAGTGGCAGCCCCCCCCAAGCTGCAACCTCCTTGCAGACAGATGCATGCACAGCTTTTGAGAGAAATTCATGAAACATTTCCCCTATAGTCCCTTTGAAAATGATACGTACACAAATGAATTAAAGGAATAGTTCAAAGGTAGAATAAGAAAGGCAGCTAATGACACAAGAACTGCTGGAAAAACAGATTTGCTGGGTGGAAAAACATTAAATTTTAATGGAAAGACTGACAGTTCTTCAAAGACATTGTCTGTGACAGAACAGACTTCACTACAAGTTGTTAACCCTGAAGATGGGGCTTTCAGAATGCCTTTAAGTATTGGACAAGAATTAAAATAGTGAAAACTTCTTTATGGACGTGGCTATTAGATGGGAAGTGGTTTATCTTTTGAATATCCCAAGATTCAAAGAAGAAAAAAATTTCTCTTATTTTCCCCTACGAAATTATTTTGTCTTTAAATCCAAGTAACTGACCCAGTTTACAGGAAGACTCATGATAGGCTAAGAATTATATAGTAGATTCAGTTCATAAGTGGTCACTTGTAAATGGTACTTTCCTTTCATATTAATTAAAATACTCAGTATTTTTTCAGCACTAAATGCTCACAAGCTTTAGTCTATTATGTGGACAGAGACGGTCATAAGAAATGTTTTCCATTTTGTACTCATAAAAAACTAGCTTTTTAATATTTTACAAAAATATAGAACAAGATAAAGTGAGGGAAAAATACGTATCTTCCTAATATTAATTTTTTGCAGATTGTGAAATAGTCATTGCCAAATCCCAATAAATGTGTTTCTTTCTAAATTTTAAAAATGAGTGTAGTGTTGTCACCCTAGCAACAAAAAATTTAAATAGTCTGGGCCTGTTGGATGTCTTAAATCTGCTGTACTTTTCATTAAAAATATAATTTATTAACAGCTCGATAAGTCTTAAAAGGACATCAGTAGTGTATCCAAGCTGCCATCTAGTCAGTGGGAGGTGACAAAGAGGAAGGAAGGAGCAGAAACTGGAAGGGAGGAGAGAGAATAAAGATTTAGTCGAAGAGGTGGAGAGGCATGCAATGACCCTTCTCTAAGGTAAAATGCTACATAATTTTAACATTGCACTCTAAAGTATTGCTTGATTTACCTAACAACGTGATCAAAGAATATCTAGTAACCAGAATCAAACTGCAATTTAAATATTATATCTCCTTTTGAATTTTAAGCTATTCATATAGTAGATAGCTAATATTCTTTAGTTTTCTAAATGACTTTTTTTTTTTTTTACACAGTCTCACACAACCCTGGGTAGAGTGCATGGCATCATAGCTCACAGCAACCTCAAGCTCCTGTGCTCAAGTAATTCTCTTGCCGCAACCTTCTGAATAGCTGGGACTATAGGCGCCTACCATAACGCCCCGCTAGTTTTTTAGAGACAGGGTCTCGTCCTGTCTCAGGCTGGTCCTGAGCTCGAGCAATTTACCTGTGTTGGCCTTCCAGGGTGCTAAGATTACAGGAGTGAGCCATTGTACCCAGCCTCCAAATGGCTTTTAGACAAGGTGTTTCTAATTAGGTATATAAATCCAAACTCAGAGAGACATCTTTGCATTTCTATAAACTTAAAAGTCTGGGGTCTTGGAAATTACAATTCTGAAACTAAAACCAGAAGAAGGGTCCTGCTATGGAAGAAACTAGATTCCCTGTTGTTGGGTCTACAGAGTGTGGTTTGGACCTGGCTGTCATCCAGACAAGTCATCCTTAATGTTTGGGAGCCTCTACTAATTACATACTATTTCCTCCTGCAGCTAACCCTGTGTCCAAGAAAGAAATTACCTAGCAGCTTCCTGTAGAATCCTACTAGGCATCATTGCAGTGGTGGAGTTGCCAAAGGTTTTCAGTGGGTTGAGAAATTGATCTTAAAAGTGTTCTCTGAAATGATCAGGTTTAGAGGAACAAAAGCTTGCTAACCAAATTCGTAGAAGATCAATTGATAAGCTAGAATACCATGCATCATTTATATTAGGTGCTGTGTTTGGCAATAAATCATCCATTTATACAAGAATTTTCCTATTGAAGTGTACTAATGAAATAGAAGTACTTTGGATTGTTCTTTCTCTAGATGAAATTTGGCTTAGAAAATATTTAATGATAGTACCCTCTTCCTTAGGAAGCAATGGAAAAATGGTAACATGGATCCCTTTTTAAAAGACATACCCCCTACTGCCTTTCACTTAACCCAACATTGCTTCACACAGGTTAATGAGGCTGTAGGTTTTTTTACAGTTACATTGTTCTTGTCCTAATGTGATGCTCTTGGTCACCTTCATTATACAGAAACACATTCCAGTGTGTTCCTGTTTGTAGGGTAGAGTCAAGGGAAAACCTATCATTTATTGTACTATATTTACAAACCACCTCTCAAGGTAGTTTGCTTTGAAAGAGGTGGTTTTGTTTGCTTCAATTTTGGAAGGCAGTATTTCTGATATTTTCCCTAGATTCAGGAAGGGAAGGGGAAGAGAGCCCTTTCTAACCACTGGCTATAAGAGTAGTAGGCAACTGCAAGAATGGCCCCTTTGCACAGAGAATCAGTCCCACAGGGAATGAGCAGAAATGTTATAAAGTTCTCCAAGACAATCAAGGGAGCAATATATAAAGTCAATATGCTTATTAGGGCAGGCGCAGCGTGGGCCTGTAATCCCAGCTACTCAGGAGGTTGAGGCAGAGGAATTGCTTGGGTCTAGGGCTACATAGTAAGACTCTATCTCTAAAACTTTAAAAAAATATATTAGGTTGTATCCCATGATTGCATTATTGTACACAGCTATGAGTTAATAAAAAAAAGAAAAAAGAAATGGGCCGTCTATACTGATTTTTTTGAAGTATTTTTTTAAGTAAAGGATGCCAAATTTTGTCAAATGCTTTTTCTGCATCTTTTGAAAGGATCATATGGTCTTTGTATTTGCTTCTACTGTTATTGTGTATTACATTTATGGATTTACATATATTAAATCAGACTGACATCCCTTGTATGAATCCTAAAAAAACAAAACAAAACACAAAACAACAACAAAAAAATAGGGAATGTTTCCATTACCACAGTTGCTGTTCAAACTACCCTCAAACCTAGAAGCTTCCAACCTACAAGTCTGCAATTTGGGAAGAGCTCAAAAGGGAAAGCTCATCTTTGCCACACAATGTTAAGAGCACCTCTAAGTCCAAGGACTGGAATAACTGGACTTACAAAAAAGTGTTGCAGGGAAACTTGTAACCAACTGTGTTCTGGAAATGCTGGGGCTCCCCAGGCATCTCTCTCCCTCCCTACGTGGCCTCTCCAGCATGATAGCATCACAGTAGTCAGGCTTTTATGTCTGTCTTGCCTTAGGGATCCAAAGCCACATGTCCAATAGAGAGTAAGAGCCAGACAGAAGCTGTATTGCTTGCGTAACTTAGTCTTGGGGATACTTGGTGTCAACTCTACCCACATTCTAGTAGCTAGAAGCCATACATTACTAAGACTGGCTCATGTTCAAGGGGAGAGGAATTAGACTCCACTTGCTATGATCTGAATGTGTTCCTCAAAATTCCACAAAATTCCTTGGGGAGCTGATTGAGTCATGAGTATATAGCCCTCATGGATGTGTGATTAGCACCTTATAAATGAGATAGAAGGGGTGGTCTGTTCCTTCCACCATTTGAAGACAGAACATCGTCTCCTCTACAGGAAAGAGTGTTCCAAGTGCCATCTTGAAAGCAGAGACCCTGCTTTCACCAGATATTGAACATGCCAGTGTATTGATTTTGGATAGCTAAGCCTCTAAAACTGTAAGAAATTTATTTATTTTTAAATTACCCAGTCTAAGGGATTTTGGTAGTATTTTAGTCCATTTGTGCTTCTCTAGTTTTAGTGAGGGGAATGACAAAAATTTGGGGGGACATGTCTTAAAATCAGGAAAATTTTATATAGTTAAAGAATACTGTGACAGTACATCATTTATTTATTTACTCATCCATTCATTCACAAGCACTTATGGAGCTTTTATTAAATACTAAATAAACATCACTTTTAGACATTCCAGTCTGAGACAACTCACATTTGGACATGATTTTATATGAGAAGGTTGTATTTTATTTTAGGCCTGTCTTTGAAAGTGTTAAAAGAAGTACAAGATAACAAATCAGGACAAGTCATCTATTTGGAAGAATATAATCTAAATACTATATATGGATTTTTGGGGGCAGTTTTTGGCCGGGGCTAGGTTTGAACCCACCACCTTTGGCATATGGGGCCAGTGCCCTACTCCTTTGAGCCACAGGCACTGCCCTAGAAATGTATTTTTGTTAGAACTCATTAAAAAACCCAAGAAAATGGAAGTTCAATATATATATTCTAGAAAAAATACTTGAACATATTAGTACATGTATAAAAGTAAATCCTCTTTTCTACTAATTTTATACTCTTAGAGAATGATGTATGTATAAGAAATTTTCCTTTACTTCTAAAATATTTCAGCTTGCCCAGTATGAGAAAGGAGGATCAATCCTCTAATAAACAAAAGGTAAAACATGAAAGACACAGATGAGTGTGTGTGTTAGGGTTAGATTCAGCTTTGAGGCACAGTAATAGCTTGAATAAGGTAGTTTTGACAGTCCCTAACTTAAGATGGTTCAACTTAATTTTTCAACTTTAAAGATACAGAAGATGGACATTTAGTATAAATCTTACTTCAAATTTTGATCTTTTCGTGGGCTAGCAATCTGCAGAATGATAGCCATGATGGTGGGCAGTAATAGTGAGTCAGTTCCCAGTCAGCCACACTATCGGAAGGGTAAACAACTGACACTCTACAGTGACTATGTTCATAGGTGATTTTGCTCAACTGTATGGTAACATAAGTGTGCTGTGGTGTAAGGCAGGTGAGATGTATTATTATAAATGCAGTTTTTTTTCCCTTTGAGACAGAGTCTCACTATGTCGCCCTTGGTAGAGTGCTGTGGCATCACAGCAACCTCAACTGTTGGGCTTAAGCTATTCTCTTGCCTCAGCCTCCCAAGTAGCTGGGACTACAGGCACCGACCACCACATCTGGCTATGTTTTTGTTGCAGGTGTCATTGTTATTTGGCAGGTCTGGGCCTGGCTTGACAAACCAGCCAGCTTTGGTGTATGTGGCCAGTGCCCTATTCACTGAGCTATGGGCGCCGAGCAGAAATGCATTTTTGACTTACATTTTCAACTTATAATGAGCTTATTGGGACATAACCCATTGTAAGTTGAGGAGTAGCTGCATTTCTCTATTACATAAAGGAAGCCTGGAAGTGGGTCATCCAGGACTGATGTGACAACTCCATGACCCTGGAGACCTGTCCAGCTCACCACTCAGCTATTTCTAGGATGTTGTCCTCCATCCTCATCACCCAATATGGACACCAATCCTCACATCTGTAGTCCAGGCAGCAGACCAGAGGAAGGGCAAAGAGGAAAAAGATGTGTGCCACGGTATTTTAAAAAGGTTTTCCAGCGGCTGCCACACTATACTTCTGATTGCATCTCATTGGCCAGAACTCAACTACAGAAGAGGTTGGGAAGTGGACTTAATGTAGGCTTTATTCTGAGTGTCTATGTGCCCCATAAAGTCACTTGTATTACAACAGAGGGGAGGATGGTTATTGGAGGGTAGCAACGCTCTTAGCCACATGGGAAAAACTGAGTATTCTGGTTTGAATACATGAAGAATGAGGTTCCTCTTAGGCACCCATGTAAACAGTATATATGATCCTGAAATTTAAGGGAGAGATTAAAACTGAGGTTATAAACTAGGAACTCATTGACCCATAGATGATATTTATAATGCCACAGGGCTATACAGCCATACGTGGCAAATAAATGGAGACAGAAGAGAAGTGGTCAGCAAGAGATGCATCCAGCAAAAGACTGAGAAGACATGGCAAGTGAGGCAGGAGGAAGGCCAGATCATAGTATCCTAGGAGCCCCGTGCTATGGTCTGAATGTTTGTGCCTCCTTAAATTCATATGTTGAAACCTAATCCCCAGTGAGGTAGTATTAAGTGGCAGAACTTTTGAGATAATTAGGTCATGAGGGTGGTACCTCAGGAATGGAATTAGTGCCCTTATAAAAGAGGCCCAAGGGACTTCTTTTCTGCTGCATGAAGGTGCAGAGAGTAAACCATCAGACATTGTATCTGCTAGTGCCTTCATCTTGAACTTCCCAGCCTCCAGACCTATGAGCCATATATTTATGCTGTTTATAAATTATCCACTTTAAGGCATTTTGTTACAGCAGCCCAAGCAAACTATGATGCCCAGCAAAGTAAGTGTCTCAAGGAGCCGGTTTCAATGGTCTCACAGGCTGCTGAGTAATATGAAGCCTGAAAACAGATAAAAAGCAGACTGGGTGGGCCTGCTGGGAGGAAGTGAGGAGAAAATAGAAGGGTACACAAGTAGAACAGTCACTATAGACAGGTGAGCTATAAGGGGCAGTGGCAGGAGAAGTGGGATCTGGATTTAGAAAACAATGGTAAGTAGTACAGCATATCTGTACATTTAGAGGAGCAAACCAGGACCCAGTGTTCAACTGGAGTGATGAGAGAGGACAAAAAGAGAGATACAGAGACACAACAGGTAAGAATTAGACCACAAGAAAGTACTAGGTGGTACCAGCAGTATCAAACACTCCAAAGACAGAGAACTCATCTCAAGGGCCACCTGGGTTTGACAGGTCGTGGCTGTCTGGAGCTTTGTGTTGAGTAGACAGGTGAAAACTAATCCAGGCTCAGTGGGAGAAAGTGTGGTGATCACTGATGTGATCAATCCATGGGACAATATGAAATTTTTGAGATGGCCTGTGTTTGAGTCCATTATTTCACTTCCAAGAAACAATCGGCAGAGTCCCTTCTTACTCCTGCAAGTTTCAACTTGCTTAACTTATCAGTGTTGCTGGGAGGGCTTTGTTTCCACCCTCACAGATTTTGTTTCTTGATTTTTGTGTATTTCAAAACTTTCATAATGACCCACATATTCTGACCTGAATCACTTATGTAGGTTGTTTTGACCTATAAGCATGTGGATGCTTTTTACGTGTCCAGTTTTACCTTTAGTGTTTTGTCACCCTCGGTAGAGTGCCATAGTGTCACAGCTCACAGCAACCTTGGGTTTAGGTGATTTGGGCTCTTGGGCACAACACAGCTCTTGGGCTTAGGCGATTCTCTTGCCTCAGCCTCCCCAGTAGCTGGGACTACAGGCACTTGCCACAGCGCCTGGCTATTTTTTGTTGCAGTTGTCAATGTTGTTTAGCTGGGCCAGGTTGGAACCCGCCTACCTGGGTGTGTGTGGCTGGCCAGTGCCCTAACCATTGAGCTATGGGTGCCGAGCCAATTATGTAGTTTAACAAAGTTTAAATCACATTTTAAGTACTATTATAATCTCACTTAATGATATGAAGATGTTTTTATATCAATATATTAATATTTATAATATCATTTTAATAATAAATTTCTCTGAAGCTTTTCATTGTAAAGGTGAAGAGACCCATTGTACATATTCAACTTCCTATTGTTGGAAATTTAAATTGTTGCAATTGTTAAAATATACTTACATGTTTACTTGTAAACTCTTACTAGATTGCACCTACCATATGATTTGGAAGGCCCTATGAAGTCATGATTTAAAAGCAAGGGCTGTTGAGTCAGAGTCAGACCTGGGCATTCAAATGACTGCTACTCTAGTTCCTAGAGTGTGGCTGTGGGCGAGTTAGTCTTTGCATCTCAGTGTCGTCTTCTGTAAAGCACAGCTCTAATATTTCTACCTGGTGATGAGAAATCAGGAGTATGGTGATGACACAAGAACTTAATGTAAGTAGTGCACACTCTACCTGCAGCATGGAAAGCATACACTAAACGTCAGCTCATGCAACTGAGAGAGGCTCACGTCTACCCATCTCTGACCTTGGTGCCCAGCCCAGGGGTTGATCTGGAGAAGGCGCTCAATGAATTGCTTGTTGAATGAGTGATTTATTGCATAAGATCTTTGAAAACATTATTAAAAGATTATAATCCTAGTCAAAAAGATAGGACTAAATTATAAGTCATTAATCAGAATCTTGAATCAAGATATTCAAACCTAATGTAGGGATTGTAGACAATAATTGGGATAAATTTCATCTTTTTATTTTCAGTCATTTGTTTAGAAGTATAAAACCCACAATGTATCAAACATTAATACATTGAAAATGCCACTGTGCAAATTACAAAAAAAAAAATTTCAAATTAACCATACTGTCTTCTTAAATTTGTGAATGTTAGAAATAGTCATGTTTATTAATTAAAACAGTAATACTTGCTCATGGCAGAAATCCCAACAGGATAGAAGCATAGGAAGTAAAAAGTGAAAGCTGTCCCTTTTCACCTCCCAGCCCCACTCTTAGAGGTTGCCACTCATCGAAGGTGTGCCTTTCACACCTTTCCTGCTTGTGTGCAAACACGAGCATACGCCTAGCTCCGTGTGAGCTCACCCCGACAGAGGATCATCATCAGAAAAGATGGTCACTGATCTGCTGTTCTTATTCACCTTCATTTCCAGTGACTGGGAGTGGGTGGCTCAGTATAATTGGTTAATCACTTTTAAAAGTAAATGTTTTTGTTCTATTAAGAAAGAAATGAGCAAGTATTCAGCATTTTTTTCATAAGCATTTATAGGAATATATGGACAAAAATGTGATCTGAACTAAGATCACTGCAGGCAGAACTGTGTTCCAGGTCAGAATTAATTTCCAAGACAGTGATATTTGACCTTAACAGTGATGTGCTTATGGCAGAGCATAGTGAAGTGTGGAGCGAGGGGAGGGCACCAAGGAGAACTAGGAGATAGGTTGCAAATTGTCTGGAAATGGGAAAGCAGATTTTTAGTTTCCCATCTCCCTGATGGCAGGATTTATTGGTCACCCATTGTTTTATTTCTTTTGTTTAAAACAAATAAAATCCCTAACCCCAACAGACATAGAAGTATGAGTCTTCGGATTTAAAATTGTATTTGCTGAAGGATTTGGAGAACTCATATTCTTTGGAGGTTTTTTTTTATTATTATATCATAGCTGTGTACATTAATGCAATCATGGGATACACTGTGTTGTTTTTATATACAATTTGAAATATTTTCATCAAACTGGTTAACATAGCCTTTATGGGATTTTCTTAGTTATTGTGTTAAGATATTTATATTCTGCATTTAGTAAGTTTCACCTGTACCCTAAGATGCACCGTAGCAACTGCCTCCCTCCATGTAGCCTCTCCCCTCCCTTCTTTGGAGGTTTTAATGTACAAGTTAAGTCAAATGTCTGAGGCAAAAATACTTAACATACATTTTGTTACCGAGAGAACTAGGGTCTCCTGAGTAATGAATTATGAATAAAAGCACCTAAAATGAATAGCGGCAATCACTTCAGCTCTTTTATGATAGGACATAGGATATAAATGTGAAATGAAAAATTGAAATAAATAGTAATGAAGCCTGCTGATTTGTTTCTAACACATTCATACTAAAGAAGAAAATTATTAGCTGGTTGGGCATAATTACTATTTTTATAACTCTTATTCAAACAGATTTAATTGAATTTGTGTAATGGGGAAAAAGTGGAACTTGGGAAAGCCTTTTCCCTAATCAGGTAGGTTCTATGTACAATCCAAAATGATTTCCTTCCTGGTTCTCTCGCCCAAACTTATAATACTCTCCTTTATAAGAATAAGGTTTTGATTTGGGCTTTTAAATTTTACTTTGTAATATCAGAATTAATTTCCATATTACGAAAAAATGGAGCACGAGAGTTTACCAGACTCTAGCTCTGGTGATTTCTGTCACATAATATCTTTGCTACTCTGGTTCCAAGGAGATGGATAGTCTTACTCAGCTGAAGTTTTGCTTAGTCACCAACACCAGTCCATCCCTACCTGTCCTGGGCTTCATAGCCTGTACCTCTCACCTGTGGACTGAGACATTTGTATTCATAACATTCATTGCCTGTGCCTTTGTCCTGCTATATTAAGTACTGTGCTTTCTACGCAGTACTTAATTTGATAATGGATCAAGTAGATACATTATCTGGCATTCAAGGCATCAGAATATATACCAGTGTCTTGACTTCTGAGCTATAATGACAAGGCTAATTATAACTGGACTCTAAGTCACCTCTAAGATTGAGACCAATCAGGTATTGAGTCAAGATAATAAACTGAAGTTGATATTACAGAGAGTAATCTACTTTTGAATAGGGCTTTGCTATTTTCAAATTTTTTTAATAATGTTATTTAAATCTCCATCTCTCTGAGGAAGGTATTATTTCCATTTACAAAGGAAGAGGCTGGGCTCATGGAGGTGAAGTCCTCTCCCTCTTGATGTCTCCTTTTCCATTGGACTTTAGTGTACCTTCCCTCTGTAAACATGATACCTGGTAGTTCTTTTCACAGAATTCATAAATCAATGATGCTAACCACTCAATAGAATATAAAGCCTACTTTCCAGTTGGCTTTCTCATTTCTTTTTCTCTCAATTAAGCTTCTTAAGAATAATATTTATTCAATGTTTCTTCCTTCTCACTAAAGACAGACATATACATTTCTGCCACTTTACTTGACATTTCTCCTCCTCTGTGCCCTAGAACATCTCAGTGGGAGTCCCTCTTATTTTGTTCCATCTTTTTGTGATCTCTAGCTTAATCCCTGGGTCTCTAAATCTCTATCTACTCTCTGAATGATTTTATCTAAATGACTTGGCCTTGTTTATGAAAACCTTAAAATGTGTATATTAGTTGGGCACTTGGAAGTTTATTGTTCTCTCTACTTTGGGGGGTATTTGAGTATTTTTTTAGAGTATTCAATAAAGATAAAAACATCAGATGATAAATGATGTATTATTACATAAGGGAAAATCTTAATAAAACGACATGAAATAATGAATATTGCCTAATCATAGAAAGCTTTGTGCCTACGACTATCTAGCACATGAATTATAAAACAAATTTCATTATTGAAATCATTTTACTAATTTCTTAATGTATGTTAAAGGATTTATAAGCACATACTTATAAATGGGTTAAATATCTCTGGAAAAATAAGTGGAAACTACTAAAAGCACCTGTCTTCCAGGAGGGAGAATGGATATTCGGAGGAAAAGGAAGAAGGGACAGTTACTTGTCTCTGAATATGCTATTGTTTCTTTTGAATTTTTGTGCATCTTACATGTGTTGCCTTATTATTCTAAATAGATGAATACAGCATGCACTTTGACTCAGAAATTTTGCCCCTAAAATTCTATCCTACAGTAATAACTGACGTAGGTAAAGATTTTGCCTCAACAATATTCATTATAGCATTGTATGTAACAGATGACTATTTTAAGCAATTTAAATATCTAACAATTAGGAATTGCTTCTGTATAAAGGAATAGCCACTACATTATGAAGATAAACTTTTACTAATATATAAAGATGTTAATAATATGTTAGGTGTTTTCTACAAGCAAGTTGCAAAACAGGATGTATGTATGATTTGCATGGGCAGGAAAATATTAGAAAGATGTACATCAAAGTGATAATAGTGGTTATCTCCTGAAACATGGATGGCTTTTCACCCCCTTTTTTATTTGCTTATTTTCAAATTTTTCCAGTAAATATGTATCAACTTAAAATTAGCAAAAGGGATCTTGAGGAATTCTGGGAAGATGGCTGACTAGTAGCATCCTCGGCAGAGGCTCCTGAGCAAAGGAAGAAAAACTGGACAGAATTGGACTCTCTGAAGCCAAAGATAGGGAGCTGAGCCAAGAAAGAAATTCAGCAAGCTGTAACTCCAAGGAAGAGCACTTAAAGAAACCAAATTATAGGTACAAAGTCGATTGACTAGAGGATGGGAGACTCTTCCCCTAAGCATGCCACAGGCTAACTGCGAACAAGCAGGGAACAAAATACCTCTCATTTTACCTTGCTAGAGAGAGCCACTGCACTCCAGGTCTCTTTCTCTGGGGAGGTCCCACTTATGAACTTAGACACCACCCTGCCAGGCATAAAATTGAACAGATATTTTCTCCCACAAGTCCAAACTCGCAGTTCACCCCTTCCCTCTAGCATGGTGAAGTCCTGCCTCCTGCAGAGTACAGAGTGTTTGGTCTTATCCTGAGAGAACTGGGCATAGTGTGGACCACCAACCATCAGTACAGAATCTGTGACTAATGGGGAAAAAAGAGGGTGTGGGAACAAAGGGACACTCGATGGGAGGAGGAGCAGTCCCCTGGTTATGACTATGCCCAGCCAGTGGTAGTATTGACCCTCAGTTCGGGCTGTGTCTGGTGGGATGGGGTGCAGAGCTCCCAGCTGTGATGGCACCCACAGTGTGAGAGTGGTTGCCCCGTGTGGACTGAGTTTCGCAGACAGGGCTGGTCCCCAGCCCCTGCTGAGCCTGCAAGCAGAGGCTTGATAGGCGTGGACTGAGACCTGAGAGTAAGGGCGTGATCCCCTGATTCCAACAGAACCCTTGAGTAGGGGCTTACTGGGTGTGAACCAAGACCTGAGGGCTAGGGCGTGGCCCCCTGTCTCCAGCAGGGCTGGTGAGCAGAGGCTTACCAAGTGAGGACTGAGACCTGTGGGCGGAGTGCGGTGCTCTGACTCCAACAGAGCCTGCAAATAGAAGCTTGCCAGGCAGTGGACTGAGACCGGCAGGTGGGGGTGTTGTCCCCAGACCCCAACTGGTCTGGCAAGCAGAGGCTAGTTGGATGTGGACTGAGACTGGTGGGTGGGGGTATAGCCCCGAGCTCCAGCTAGGCCTCTGAGCAGAGAATTGAATAACAGTGTGGACTGAGTCTGGTGGGAGTGTGGATTCCTGGTTCCAATGTGCTGTTGGGGACCCTTGAATCCCTCTCTGTAGGGCATGGTTTGCACAGCCTGAGACAATTTGGTTGGAACCCATGTCTGGGGCTCTCCACTCAGGGACATTCTGTAGCGGAAAAGAACTGAAGGGTGGGGGCTGGGCGCCGGGTGCCACAGCTGTTTGTATCTCTGCGCAGTCAAGATTTAAACCTAATACTGTGGTTTCTTAGGATAGGGTAGAGGTTGGCTGATATCAAAACAGTTAGCTTGCACTATCTCACCACGTACGTCCTCAGAATCTGTGGCTAAAACTCTGAAAGAGGCCTTTGTAAGGTGGTAGGAGACAATTATAAAGCCTAGCGTAAGGTGCTATCTCTACTGCCTGGGAACCCCAGTTCAATCTCACCCTACCAGTTCTAATAACCAAATGGTGGAAAATAAACATGGTGCAGAACCAACAGAAGAACTCTGGCAACATGAATAACCAAAGTAGATCAACCCACCCAAGAAATGACAAAGGGGATACAACTGAAGATGCCATGCATAAACCAGGCAGCAATGTCAGAAATCTAATTTAGAACATAGATTGCAAATAAGATTAATAGAATGGAATAAAAGATAGAAATTGAATTCCGAAGAGTAGTTCTAAAGTTGTCTCAAGAAATTAATGAATTCAAAGCCCAAGTCACCAAAGATATGGACATAATGAGAAAAGAGATAGCAGAGCTCAAAGAAACGAAAAAATTAGTTGAGGAGCTCTAAAACACAGTAGAATCCCTCAGTAATAGAGTTGACCAGGCAGAAGAAAGGATCTCTGAAACTGAAGATAAAGTTTTTGAATGTTCCCAAACACTCAAAGAGGCAGACAAATGGAGAGCAAAAACTGATCATTCCCTGAGAGAGTTGTGGAATCACTCCAAAAGATCAAACACTCGTCTTATAGGAATTCCCGAAGAAGAGGAGGATGCCCCTAAAGGTATAGATGTTCTACTCCAAGAGATTTTGGAGGAGAATTTCCCAAGCATTGCAAGAGATACAGAACTTCAAATAGCAGACAGTTTCAGAACCCCAGCAAGATTCAATCCAAATAAAGCATCTCCTAGACACACTGTGATTAACTTTGCCAAAGTTAAGACGAAGGAGAAAATTCTGCAAGCAGCCAGACATTAAGAAAAGCATCGCCTTCAAAGGGAAAAATATCAGAATAACTACAGCTCTCTCAGCCGAAACGTTTCAAGCCAGAAGAAGATGGTCATTGACCTTCAGTCTCCTAAAACAAAACAACTTCCAGCCCAGGATCCTGTATCTAGCTAAATTGAGTTTCATTTGCGATGGAGAAATCAAATGCTTTAATGACATAGACATGTTTTAGAAATTTGCCATAACTAAACCAGCTCTCCAGGATATTCTCAGACCCTTCCTCCACAATGACCAGCACAAAGCTCTACCTCCAAAGTAAACTCACCCAGAAGTTTTTGAACAAAATAATCCAACTTCCACAGTGGTGAAAGGATTAAAAATGTCCACGGGACATCCAAAAATCATGACACCCAAAACACAACCAGGCTTATCAATTCTCTCAATGTGAAATAGTTTAAACTGTCCTCTAAAGAGGTACAGGCTGGCTGGATACATAAACTCAGACCAGTTATCTGTTGTATACAAGAATCTCACCCTACCTTAAAGGATAAAAATAGACTCAGGGTGAAGGGATGGACTTGTATATTACAGGCAAATGGAAACCAGAAAAAAGCAGGGGTTGCAATTTTAGTAGCAAATACAACTGGCTTTAAACCAACAAAGAAAAACATAAGGACGATCACTACATATTTGTCAAGGGAAACACCCAACATGAACAGATTTCAATAATAAACATTTATGCACCCTACCAGAATGCTCCTCAATTCATAAAGCAGACCCTAATGAACAACTTGACATCTTCCTACACTATAATAATTGATTTTTTTTTTTTTTACAGTTTTTGGCCAGAGCCAGGTTTGAACCGCCACCTCTGATATATGGGGCCAGCACCCTACTCCTTTGAGGCACAGGCGCCGCCCAATAGTTGGAGATTTTAACACCCCTTTGACAGTTTTGGATAGATCATCCAAGAAGAAATTAAACAAAGAAATATTAGACTTAAACCTGATCTTAGAATAAATGGACATTACAGACCTCTTATAGAATATTTTACCCTAATAAAACTGAATATACATTCCTCTCATCAGCTCACGGATCACCCTCTCAAATAGATCATATCCTAGGATACAAGTCTAACCTCAGCAAATTTAAAAGTGTAGAAATTATTCCTTGTATCTTCTCAGACCACGGAATAAAAGTTGAACTCAACAGCAACAGGAATCTTCAGACTCAAAATCATGGAAGCTAAATAATCTTAGGCTGAATAGTAGCTGGGTCAAAGATGAGATTAAGAAGGAAATTACCAAATTTTTGGAACAAAATGACAATGAAGACACAAATTATCAAAACCTGTGCGATACCGCAAAGGCAGTCCTAAGAGGGAAATTTATAGCATTGGAAACCTTCATCAAGAAAACAGAGGAAGCCAACAATTTAATGGATCATTTCAAGGAACTGGAAAAGGAAGAACCCAGCAGAAGAAAAGAAATAACTAAATTAGGGCAGAATTAAATGAAATTGAAAACAAAAGAATCATTCAGAAGATCAATGAAACAAAAAGTTGGTTTTATTAAAAGATTAATAAAAATTGATAAACCTTTGGCTAAACTAACCAGAAATAGAAGTAAATAGAAGTAAAATCTCTAATACTGTCTATCAGAAATGATAAAGGAGAAATAATAAGACACTTCAGAAATTCAAAAAAATCCTCAATGATTACTGCAAAAGTATCTATTCCCAGAAATATGAAAATCTGAAGGAATGGACCAATACCTGGAAGCATGCCACCTTCCTAGACTCAACTAGAAAGAATTAGAAATCTTGAATAAACCTATATCAACCACTGAAATAGCATCAATGATATGAAATCTCCCTAAAAAGAAAAGTCCAGGACCAGATGCCTTCACATCCAAATTCTATCACACCTTTCAAGAGGAAGTAGTACCTATATTATACAATGTTTTCCAAAGCATAGAAAAAGAAGGAATACTTCCCCACACATTCTATGAGGCAAATATCACCCTGATCTGCAAACCAGGAAAGGATCCAACAAAGAAAGAAAATTATAGACCTATATCATTAATGAATATCAATGCAAAAATATTCAATAAGATCTTAGCAAATAGAATTCAACAACACATCAAGAAAATTATACACCATGATCAAGTTGGTTTTATTTTACTCCAGGGTTACAGGGTTGGTTCAACATATGCAAATCTATAAATATATCACATCAATAAAATAAAAAACAAAGACCATATGATTCGCTCAATTGATGCAGAAAAAAGCCTTTGATAACATCCAGCATCCTTTCAGATCAGAATTCTTAAGAAAATAGGAATAGAAGGGACATTTCTTAAAATAAGAGGCCATCTACAGCAAACCCACAGCCAATAGCATATTGAATGGTGTAAAATTGAAAACATTTCCACTCAGATCAGGAATGAGGCAAAGATGCCCACTGTCTCCACTGCTGTTCAACATAGTAATAGAAGTCTTAGCTATCACAAGCAGGCAAGAGAAGGCAATCAAGGGTATCCAAATAGGGTCATAAGAGATCAAACTCTCACTCTTCGCTGATGATATGATCCTATACCTGTAAAATCCCAGGGACTCAACTTCAAAACTCATAGAAGTGATCAATACAGCAGTGTCTCAGGATACAAAATCACTACTTAAAAGTCAGTAGCTTTTATATATGCCAACAATAGTCAAGCTGAAAGAAAAATCAAGGACTCTATTCCGTTCACAGTAGTGCCAAAGAAGATGAAATATTTGGGAATTTACCTAACAAAGGAAAGATCTCTATAAGGAGAACTATGAAACTCTGAGAAAAAAAAAATAGCTGAGGATGTTAACAAATGGAAAAACATACCATGCTCAGGGCTGGGAAGAATCAACATTGTTAAAATGTCCATATTACTCAAAGCAATTTACATATTTGATGCAATCCCTATTAAAACACCATTGTCAGACTTTAAAGAACTTGAAAAAATAGTACTTCATTTTATATGGAATCAGAAAAAAACTTGAATAGTGAATAATTACTCAGAAATAAGAACAAATCAGGAAGTATCACATTACCAGACTTCAGGCTATACTATAAATCTATAGTGATCAAAATAGCATGGTACTGGCACAAAAAACAGAGCGGTAGATTTATGGAACAGAATAGAGAACCAGGAGATGAACCCTGCTACTTATCGCCATTTGATCTTCAGCAAGCCTATCAAAAATATTCAGTGGGGGAAAGACTCCCTATTTAACAAATGGTGCTGGGTGAACTGGATGGCAACCTGTAGAAACTGAAACTGGACCCCCACCTTTCACCTTTAACAAAAATTGATTCTCACTGATTGAGAAAATTGATTTAAATTTTTAAATTGATAAAAATTTAAACTTGAGACATGAAACTATAAAAATACTAGAAGAGAGTGCAGGGAAAACACTTGAAGAAATCAGCCTGGGAGAATATTTTATGAGGCGGACCTCCCTGGGCACTTGAAGCAACATCAAAAATACATTACTAGGAGCTGATCAAAGCTTTTGTACAGACAAGAGCACAGTAAGTAATGCAAACAGACAATTTTCAGAATGGGAGATTTTTGCAGGTTATGCCTCTGACAAAGGTCTGATAACAAGAATCTACAGAGAACTCAAACTAATCAATAAGAAAAGAATAAATAACTATTTATACGTGGGCAAGAGACTTGAAGAGAAACTTTTTTGATGAAGGCAGGAGCATGGCCTACAAACACATGAAAAATGCTCATCATCCTTAATCATCAGAGAAATGAAAATTAAAACTACCTTGAGATATCATCTAACTCCAGTAAGATTAGCCCACATCACAAAATCCCCAAACCAGAGATGTTGGCGTGGATGTGAAGAGAAGGGAAAGCTGTACACTGCTGGTGGGAATGCCAGCTAATATGACCTTTTTGGAAAGAAGTTTGGAGAACACTCAAGGAACTAAAGGTAGACCTATCATTCGATCCTGCAATTCCTCTACTAGGTATATACCCAGATGATCAAAAATTATTTTATAACAAAGACATTTACACCAACATGTTTATCGGAGCCCAACTCATAACAGCCAAGACATGGAAACAGCCCAAGTACCCATCGACCCATGAATGGATTAACAAATTGTGGTCTATGTACACCATGGAATACTATGCAGCCATAAAAAGGAGACTTCACATCTTTTATGTTTACCTGGATGGAGCTGAAACATATTCTTCTTAGTAAAGTATCTCAAGAATGGAAAAAAATGTATACAATGTACTCAATACTACTATGAAATCAATATATAACCACCTATACACTCATACGAATGGCAAAACATAACTATAGTCCAGAAAGTAGAATGGAAGAGGAGAGAGAAGGGAGGGGAAAAGGGAGGGTATTCAGAGGGACCTCACCTAATGTGTATGACGCAATGGTACATTTCAAAACTATTAAGAAATGCGTATAATTGTGATGGATGTGTTATTTAGTTCAATGTAAGCATTTCACATTGTATATTGAAGCAGTACCCTGAACCCCATAAATGCATCAATGTACAAAGTTATGATTTAATAAAAAACAAAAAATAATAAAATAAAATTAGCAAAAGATTAAGGAAATGTTTGAAGAAATGTCTCAGGGAATGAAAACAATTTCCAATCTGAACACAAAGGGAAATATAAGATTTGGCTTTAATGACCAAAGTCAGTATTGACAAATAATGTCTCTAGCTGAGAGGTAATGACATCCAGATTTAAAGGCCACTGGCTATTTTACCAATGGTATCAAGTCTGTTTAATAGGTTTAGGGACTCCATCATGGTAATGCAGAGGGTGATTATTTCTCCAGTGTGTAAATAAGTTTTATAACATTGAAAACTGTTAGACAAACATATGTAGGATGTGTAATTAACAAAGAATGGTGTCTGGATTATCTGAACAACACGGAGACATTTTGAGTGGGAGATTCTTATGAAATAAAATTGTTTACTGGGGCCACAGCTTGCTAAGGATTTGGACCTTTTCTGGAAAGACCTAGATAGAGTTGTATTTTGGAATTAAAAACTCAGCGCTTCCCCATAAATAGATTAGAAGGGTGAAAATTAAAGACAGGGAGTACACCTGAGGTATTCATAGTCATAATATCTTCAAAGGAATTTCTCCCAACAAGGATAGAAAGGATGGCAGCATAGTTGTTTAAGTTACAGCTTCAATTTTTTCCCAGAAAATGATGTATAATATATACACGTAAATACAGAACCCTCAACCATTACTTTGTAAGCTAGTATAATACATATATTTATTCAGGGATAAGTTTAATGGTGTATTGTATTGATTACATATTAAATGATAAATTATATTAGAATTTATCAACTATTCTATTAGGCAAATCTAGCAAGGCTTGGATATTCATCATAAAACAATATATGCTGACATTCTAAATTCACCTAAATGTAATTCACTTAATATATTAGCATCTATAAACCTTACTCATTTCTCTGTGCCTTAGATTCCTTTCTATGTATATAGATATAACTATAAATGGATAAGATTCCTTAGAAAGGGAATTCTTTCTATGCATATACATATAACTATAAAAGGATAATTATATATCTATAGAAATATAAACAAAATAATGTAGACTGGCTTTATATCAGTTTCTTCCCTATGAGAGACTTAGGAAGCATATACCTGGGGGTGCAAAAACAAAGCATTAGAATATTTCCCCATTCCTAAATTATTCCATGATTTTAAAAATGTTTTAACTCCTGATCTAATACCAGAAGCTATCAATAGTCAAGCAGAACTATTCTTTCAAAATTAAGAACTGTTGAAAATGTATTTAGGAAATTTTCACCACTGTCCAATAGTCCAATCACAGATCCTCAGTTTGCAGAACAGAGAGCGATCCAAACAGTCAACCATTCTTGAAAGGTGTCCCTGGATTTAGGTTCACATTGGTATGGCTCTTTTAGAAATTATAGTTGAATTCACACAATTTAAGGATTTATACGAAATCTAAAAAATTAAAGAGCCGCCTAATAACAGTCATCCTGTAAAGCAGGATCATTTTAACTCCAAATCCAAATGAATTTTATGCGAGTTTTTTTTTTTTTTGGAGACAGAGTCTTGCTCTGTTGTCCAGACTGGAGTGCAGTGGTGCGATCACAGCTCACTGCAACCTCCAACACCTGGGCTCAAGTGAACCTCCTGCCTTGGCCTTGGAAGTAGCTGGGACTCCAGATGTGCACCATCACACCTGGCTAATTTTTTAATTTTTTGTAAAGACAGTCTTGCTATTTGCCTAGGCAACTCTCAAACTCCTGGCTTCCCAAAGTTCTGGGATTATCTGAGCCTCCACACATGGCCTATTGAAGCATTTTTAAGACCAAAGTTAGCTAGGTGGAGTGGCTCACACCTGTAATCCCAGCACTTTGGGAGGCCAAGGTGGGAAGATCCTGAGTACGATGTTTAAGATCAGCCTGGGCAACATAGTGAGACCTCATCTCTATTAAAAAAAAAAAAAAATTAGTGAGGCACGGTGCTGTGCTTGTAGATCTAGCTATTTGGGAATCTAAAGCCGGAGTGCTGTGTGAGCCCAGGAGTTCAGGGCTGCAGTGAGCTACGATCATGCCAGTGTACTCTAGCTTGGGCAACAGAGGAAGAACCTGCCTCAAAAAAAGGCAAAGAAACTCAAGGTTATTTAGGTAAGAAGTTTCTTTTTCCTTCTTTTTTATGACTTTAAAATAATACTAGGAAGCCTGAAAGAATAAGGGTGTAGAGAATACAGGACCATCTCAGTTCAGGTTACCATATTTTGGCAACCAAAAATAACACTGAAAAATATAAAATGATCCACACTATGAATAAGTTATCACTCCAATTTAATTTTAGGATGATGTTCTCCTTTTCTTGTATTGGGACAAGAAAGTTAACTTATTACAAAGCGGTAAACAAATTTTTGAAAGTGAAGACATTTTTTGTGACTTTATTGCCTGTTTGTCAGGGTGAACTTACTGGATATATATTTCAATTTCGTTAAATGGTATCAAAATCACCATCCTTTCATGTGTGGTAGCAAAACCCTGCAGCTGCCATTACCTCATTCTCCTTTGTATCCATGTTAGAGAAACTGTTCTCAGCTTATGTAATGTTTTCCCTTTTCCTGAAAACGCCATGGCTCCTAAGAAACGGTTTGATTCTTTATAGCTCTCCCCCTATGATTCCTTTTATATAAAAACTTGGTAAAACTTTGACATTCTAAGGTTGAGTGATTTTAAACAAAAGAAGTTTTAATTTCCCCAGATTTTCCTTTTAGATTCAGAGAACAATTTTCTAGTTTCAATAAAATGCTGGTTTTTGTGAAGCTCAGGAGGCAAAACCAGACACTTGTGAATGCTGCAGATTCCTGTTTTTAATTCCAAAAATTTATGTTGTAACTATTGGTAGTGCGGGTCTTCCCTCTCTCCCCCTGTGGCTGGAGATGAGAGGTAGAGGCCAGGAAACGGGTATCTTCTCTGAATTATTCGGGCATAAAATCTTAGAAATTTTAACTGATGACAATGAGATCTTGTGTTAAAAAACAGCAATTACAAAATCCATAGATTCTATGCTTCCCAGGGACTATGTACCTTCCTTTGGTTTTTATTTATTTATTTATTTATTTTTGAGACAGAGCCTCAAGGTGTTGCCCTCGGTAGAGTGCTCTTGCATCATAGCTCACAGCAACCTCTAACTCTTGGGCTCAAGCGATTCTCCTGCCTCCACCTCCCAAGTAGCTGGGACTACAGGCGCCCGCCACAACGCCCGGCTATTTTTTGGTTATAGCCGTCATTTGCTTGGTGGGCCCAGGCTGGATTCGAACCCGCCAGCTCAGGTGTATGTGGCTGGCACCTTAGCTGCTTCAGCCATAGGCGCCGAGCCATTTTTGAGGGTTTTTTTTTGTTTTTGTTTTTGTTTTGCATTAAATAGAACTCTATTAGACAATGCACTAGTACTGTACCATATCTTCTGAGGGTGCAGTAAACATCGTATGTTTAAGTTAAAGACAGGAACAGAGACTTAATCTCTTTCTTACTGCATGCTAAACAGAGATGCTATGTCATGTATACCACGTCAATTATTCAAAGTGGGGTTTGGATGGGCTCTAGTTTATTAAATTTGAACAGTCACTTTTGTCATATCATTGCTCTAACAGTAGGACAAAGATTAAAAAAAAAACAGATTGGTAGGTACACTTTTCTCTAACCATAGTTCCTACTTTGATCCTTCCTAGGTTCCTGCTTTCCTAACCCTGACTCTTTGTAAACAGTTTGAAAATAAGCTAACCCTGTACTAAGTGTCTCCTTGTGAATGGCTCAAAACAAATGCAGTATTTATAAAAGATTCCACAATTGAAACATGAAATGAGATTTTTAGGAGAACCCATAGGAACTTGCATTAAAAAAAATCTCTCTTGTGGGAAAAACATTAATTTGGTTTCGGAGTAACAGCTTCCTTGTGGCTGGGCATGGTGAGACTGGGGAGAGAGGACTTCAGGCATCTCTGCCAGGCAGGATTTGCCCAGAAACTTCCCTTTGGGGACACAAGGAGACAGTGTGAGGCTTCTGGACACCCTGAGGAAGGCTAAAGCAGCGGAGATTGGGCAAGTGGTTGCATCTGTTTGTTCGGTCTGATCCTGTCAGCGGCTGTGGGTGGGGCAACAGTGGGACTGCAGGCTGGAAAGGCATTGCCTGTGAGCTGTTTGGGTTTCTTTTGGACTTAGCACTCAGTTGAACTGCCTTGGGAGAACTTGGGCAAGAGTGAGGGGGGTTTTGAACGTTGTCTGGGGCCCCAGACTGGGCTACCGAGCCAGACGGAGCTGCCAGTGTTTGGTGGTGGGCTGTGCGGAGCCATTGTGGGAGAACTGCCCTGGCAAGCTCCACCCTCAGGGTCGCAGAACAGGCATCAGGCGGGAGCGAGTAATCTAGTGACTTAGCAGCCTAAAGGCGGGAACTGAGACTCCTTGCAGCCTTAGCCCTCAGGGGCATAGGGTGAGACCAGTTTTGGCACACTGGGTAAGTGGATAGCCACTTAAGGAGTGATCCCAGCCACAGCGCTTTCCTGGGAAAGATTCTGCTTAGCCCAAGTTAGCAATTTAAAGTGTCTTCTAAGCAGGTTGAGGAGGATTTAAGCTCTCCACCCTGCAGGGTTTGAGAAATCATTAGAAACACAGGGTCACTCCCTACAAAGATCCAGTAACAACAGGGTGATTCTGCCAGGGTCTGATCTGGGAGAGACACCTCCCCAACTCTGAGGACGGTCATAGGCAACAGTGAAAAATAATCATGAGGCGGAATCAACAGAAAAACTCTGGCAATATGAATAACCAGAGTAGATCAACTCCCCCAAGAAAGACAAGGCAGATGAAGCACAAGATCCCTTGCATAAGCAAGTGGCTGAGATGTCAGAAGTTGAATTCAGAGTCTGGATAGCAACTAAGATCAGCTCAATGGAGGAAAAGATGGAATTAGAATTTCAAGCAGTAATTCAGAAGACCCAAAAGATGTCTCAATCACTGAACGAGTTCAAAGAGAAAATGGCCAAAGATTTTGACACATTGAGACAAGAAGTTGAGGCCCTCAAAGATCTGAGAAATACAGTAGAATCCCTCAGTAACAGAATGGAGCAAACAGAAGGATTTCTGAAACTGAAGACAGAGACTTTGAATGCTCCCAAATGCTCAAAGAGATAGAGAAATGGAAGGCAAAAACAGATCATTCTCTCAGACAGCTCTCGGATAACTTAAAGAAAACCAATATTCGCCTTATAGGGATACCTGAAAATGATGAAGTGGCATCACGAGGCACAGTCTCTTCTTTATGAGATTATGAAAGAGAACTTCCCAGACATGCCAAGAGGTTCTGAAATTCAGATAGCAGACAGTTTCAGGACACCAGCATGACCCAACCCAAATAAAACATCTTCCAGCCACCTTACAATTAAGTTCATGAAAGTTAATATGAACGAGGAAATTCTGAAAGCAGCCAGATGTAAGAAATCCATTACCTACAAGGGGAAGAATATTAGAATAACTGCAGACCTTTCTGATCAAACCTTTCAAGCTAGAAGAGAATGGTCATTGACTTTTAACCTCCTAAAACAAAATAACTTTGTTTTAAACAAACAACAAAAGTTAAACTTTGTAAATTGAGTTTCATTTACAATGGAGAAATTAAATGCTTCAACAACATCTACATGCTGAAGAAATTTGCTATAACTAAGCCAGCTCTCCAGGATGTTTTCAGACCTATCCTCCACAATGACCAGTGCAAACCTCCACCACAAAA
>CAUYON010071738.1:0-22994 GCA_963573935.1 Arctocebus calabarensis
ATATTAAAAACTTTTCAATTGGGGGGACCACACCTATGCTGCATCTTACAAGGGTACATGTGAAATTTACTAGGTGTAGAATATAAATGTCTTAACACAATAACTAAGAAAATGCCATAAAGGCTATGTTAACCAGTTTGATGAAAATATTTCAAATTGTATATAAAACCAGCACATTGCACCCCATGATTGCATTAATGCACACAGTTATGATTTAATTAAAAAAAAAAAACTTCTAACTATCAACGGTTTGGGCTTTTCCTTTTATTAGACAATAATGCAGATCAATCCAATCCTCACCATCAATGGCCTTTTTTTTTTTTCTTTTTTTTTATTGTTGGGGCTTGAGGGTACAGAGAACCAGGTTACATTGATTGCATTTGTTAGGTAAAGTCCCTCTTATAATTATGTCCCACCTCCAAGAGGTGTGTCACACACCATGTTCCCCCGCAACCTCCTCCCTCCTTCCCTTTCTCTGATTTCCCTTACCCTGAACCCCCACCATGTACCAGGACATCAACTGTCCTCATATAAGTATTAAGTATACTGGATTCCTGCTTCTCCATTCTTGTGATGTTTTACTAAGAAGAATATGTTTCAACTCCATCCAGGTTAATACAAAAGATGGAAAGTCTCTATTTTTTTTTGGTGGCTAAATAGTATTCCATGGTATACATATACCACAGCTTATTAATTCTTTTCTGGATTGGTGGGCATTTAGATTGTTTCCAGATTTTGGCTATTGTACATTTAGCTGCAATAAACAGTCTAGTGCAAATGTCCTTATGATAAAATGATTTTCTTTCTTCTGGGTAGATGCCTGCAGAATCAAATGGGAGGTCTAGTTTCAGTTGTTTGGAGATTTTCCATACTTCCTTCCAAAAGTGTTGTATTAGTTTGCAGTCCCACCAGCAGTGTAAAAGTGTTCCCATCTCTCCATATTCACACCAGCATCTGCATCTTTGAGATTTTATGACATGGGTCCTTATCACTGGGGTTAGGTGGTATCTTAGGGTGGTTTTGATTTGCATTTCTCTGATAATTAGGGATGATGAGCATTTTTTCATGTTTGTTAGCCATTTGTCTACCTTTAGAGAAGGTTTTGTTCATCTCTCTTGCCTACTGATAGAAGGGATTGTTGGCTTTTTTATGCTGATTAATTTGAGTTCTCTGTAGATCCTAGTTATCAGGCTTTTGTCTAATACATAATACGCAAATATCTTTTCTCATTCTGATAGTTGTCTATTTGCTTTGGTTGTTGTCTCCTTAGCTGTACAGAAGTTTTTCAGTTTAATTAAGTTCCATTTGTTTATTTTTGTTGTTGTTGCAATTGCCACAGAAGTCTTCTTCATAAATTCTTTCCCCAGTCCAATAACTTCAAGCGTTTTCCCCACATTTTCTTCAAGGATTTTTATTGATTCATGCCTTAGATTTAGATCTTTTATCCATCTTGAATCAATTTTAGTGAGTGGAGAAAAGTGTAGGTGCAGTTTCAGTCTTTTACATCTGGCTCTCTAGTTCTCCCAGCACCATTAATTGAATAGGGATTCTTTCCCCTGGTGTATGTTCTTGTTTGGTTTATCAAAGATTAGGTGGCTGTAAGATACTGGTTTCATTTAATGGTTTTCTATTCAGTTCCAAATGTCTATGTTTCTACTTTTGTGCCAATATCATGCTGTTTTGATCATGATGGCCTTGTAGTATAGCCTCAAGTCTGGCAGGCTGATGCCTCTGGCTTTGTTTCTATTACTAAGAATTGCCTTGGCTGTAAGGAAGAATTATTTTTTTCCAAATCTTCAAAAGAATAATGTTGGTATTTTAATGGGGATTGTGTTCAATCCAAAGATTGCTTTGGAAGTACAGACATTTCTTCAGCTGCATCAGTAGTGAATCAGGTAGTGACCAAGGCTTGCAAGCTATCAGTCATTCTGCCTCTAAAGACTTCACATATCTGCATCTGCTCTTTCCTGGGAAGATTTTAAAATCTAAAAATCTATCTTACTCCCTCATAACCAGCTTCTTCAGTTAATGCTTTCTGCAAACCTAATTTATTAACAATAAAAAAAAAATTCAGCAAATTTCATTGCTGAAAATCCAGCTATTTTATGCAAGAACATAATGTGCTTTATAACAACTTTTCAGTCAATGACAGACTACATAAAGGACAGTGGTCCCACAAGATTGTAATACTATATTTATACTGAACCTTTTCTATTTGTAAGATATGTTTAGATACACAAATATTTACCATTGTCTTACCATTGCCTACAGCATTCAGTATGGTAACATAATGTAGCAGGGGTGTTTAGCAGGTCATATACTTATTTTGTGAGGGCTTTTTTTGCTTATCTATGGTGTCAGATAGCATAAAAAGTATGCAAGAACCTGTTTTTTGCTAATTAGCTTTCCACAGAGGATGAACTGAGAACACCTTTCACCCTTCACGAAAATCTGCAAATAGTACCTTCTAGGGTTTGCTGATGGAAACCTAAAATTTATAATTGCTCCAGCAATTTAAAATTGCTTAAGAAATTTTCTCTTATACAGCACTATTTTCAGTATTTCCCCAACTTAAATCCAGGATAAGATCTTTCTGCCACGAATTCAAAACCTTCATTTCCAATACTCATTCTCAGCGATTAAACATTTCCTTACATGCAAATTATACTTCAGTTTAAAACAAAAACAAACTTTAGCCACACATGGTAGGGCAGGCTGCTGAGGATTGTGAGCTGACAGAATTATACTGCCTTCTTCTGGGGAAGAGACAAATAGTAATGATGTATAACAGTTTCTTGAGAAAATAAGACTAACATTTATATAATGCAATCTCCTTATACTTCATTTGTGTCAGGTAATATTTATAATTTTTCTAGTCTCTATGTAACAAGAAAAATCCAGGCAACTATAAAATTCCTATTATTTCTGCCCACAACATAATTTTAATTTCTGTGTTCTGTAAATAGGAAAATAAGTAATTAAAAGCCATACTACTAATAAAAAATACAAGGAGAGGATAGAAACTAATCCCTTAATCAATGGAATGGATTAGAATTTTTGTAATGCTCACTGTGGACATTCTATTCAACTAACTTCAGAACCAACAGCCATTTTTATCTTTCCTCTCCCACAACTCAGAAGAGGCTGATCTTTCTAGACTTCTCTCACCTCCAGGAACAGACCCTGAATCACCAAACTCCATAATACCATATTTCTTGCTAGCAACTGGTTCAGAAGCCCAGACTTAATTAAACCAAACAGTATATGGTGATTGTAACTGGTTCAGAGGTAGACAATGTGATCTGAATGAGACTAAGAAAACAGAAGGAAAGAAATTTTAGTCTATAGTGAGGATAAAAATTCTTTTCTTGCTAGGACTAAAGGATGTTTGTTGTTCCAGCTGCTGATAGTAGACAACCTGTGAACATGAAAAATAACCAGCCTGAAGAAAAAAGAAGAAAACACAGATAAATCAAGCTGCTATTTGTTCCTACCCACAGTCTTTAGCAATCAAGTCCCACAGAATACCCCACCTATGAAGTTTCCACTACGGGAAAAAATAAACTTCATTCTGGAATAAGGCAGATTATTTAGAGGATTCTATTATTCAAAAGTGAAACCACTATTAGCCTAAATTTTAAATAGTCTATCAAAAATAAGTACCTATGCCTGGGTGCAATGGTCCATGCTTATAATCCTAGTATTCTGGGAGCCCAAGGCACCAGCCAAGGTCTCAAGCTCAAAATTTCAAGACCAGCCTGAGCAAAAGTGAGATGCCCACCTCTACTAAAATAAAAATAGGAAAATTAGATGACATTGTGGTGGGCACCTATAATGCCAGCCACTCAGAAGGCTGAGCAGAAGGACTGTCTGGATTTAAGAGTGTGAGGTTACTATGAGCTAGGCTAAACCCACTGTACTCTAGCTTAGGGCAGCAGAATGAGAGTCTGTGTAAAAAAATAAAAATAATAATAATAAAAAAACCTAGGGGAAAGCTATTTAAAATTAGGAAATAACTCTTCACATTTTATAAACTAATTGTAATTTTTAAAATCCATTAAAAGTTCAATCACAAAAATCGAAATGACCATTTAATAAACATATAAATAATGGGTATAGGCTAGTTTCACTAGATTGCATAAAACTGGTCATAATTCATTTCTCAATAAAGAAAAATTGAATTATAACCCAAGGGTGGGTTAATTTGTACAAATTTTGAATAATGTCATATATATTTCCAAAACAGATGCTTAGAGACTCTACAAGGATACTCCATTCAATCAGAAGCCAGATTAAAGTCCCATCTGGAGCCTAATGGCTCCATGGTTCTATTTACAATTACCCAAGTCACCAAAATAAGCCTTAATGATTATACATCACAGAATCTCTCTTGGAGGTATCTATAACCTTGTCCCCAAAACCAGAAAATCAAGAAATAAAAATAATTTTGTGTGCAAACACAGACACAAAAGATTCAATAAGTGTATCCAACTACTGTTGGATTCTTTCAATAACACTAAAGTTTTCCTATATGATTTTTCAATGGTTATTCGTCAACATCTTCTGTTTTTACACATACTTGCTGGGATATCTCATTACCTTAGCTTGACATGGAAGGAACAAAGTTCATTTTTCCCCTATAATCAGTCTTCAGAGTAACTTAGGCATCAAGAATAATCTTTCTACATTTTTCTTCTCAGATCCTACCACAGGTATCATTTCTCATCAAATCAGAAAAAGTGAGTGAGGCCACATTACTACTAATTTTCATGGCCAGAAGTAGTAATGGAGCCAAATAAAAGCAAGAAAGTAGAAAGAAAGCTCAAAGATACTATCAAAGTATGGTCTGTTTCCACTGTCTGTGAACAAATTAAAATATTTTGCAGCAAGTTGACAGTGCTAAAATCAAGCTTGTTACTCGCATTTTATGTATTTTGGGTTGTTTTTTTTTTTTTACCTCTAGACTAGGCTAGGGACCAAAATGAGAAGGCTGAATTCCACCTGAAAATGTCTGTTCAACAACAAGATGTTGTGTTTTGCTTTATTTTAATTTGAATGGCTTTAGATAGGACCCAGGCCCTCTAATTAGCTAACATGTTAAGTTATTTGCATCTGTTATCTAGTCAGCCACAGTGCATCTAAGTGTCCAATTTAAGATCCTGTAGATCAGTGATTTCTCAATGGTAATACCTCCTTCGTGAGAGCAAAGTGAGTTGCACACAGCAGATTTTTTTTTTAATGATCTGACATTGCATAGCATATGGGATGACACACAAAAAGTAGAACACACACATTATATACATATATACACACACTACATGTCTATTCATATGTACGTGTTTCCCAGGCTGATTTAAATTTTATCTCTTACTGTGGTTCATGAACAAAACACTGAATTCATAGCACCAAACCAGACCAATATCTTCATTTCACAAATGCAGAAGCTGAAACTCAAGGTCATAGTCATCTGCAAACAATTCCAGTGTTCTCTCCTTTACATTCATGATTGTGGTCTGTATGCACATTGAAATCTATAAAGCCAAAACACAGAAAACACAAACCATATGCCCCCAAACTAACATTTAAAATCCTAGATCAATTAAAATTATATGTATATTTTTAATTTTAAATATTAAAGATAAAAAATTTATGCAGAACAATACATATTTGATTACATAAAAATTAAAAATGGTTAAAACCCAAAACTTATAAAAACTAAAACAAAATTCTTCAACTCATTAGTTTAAAAAAATCAATATACAAATAAAACACAGAAAAAAATACTGGCAACATGCCAAAAGGGGTTACTCTTCTTTATGTATAATTAAGTATTTAAATAAATATAAGAAAAATACCTAACAGGCAAGCAATATTAAAGGGGGAAATTATAAAATAAATGCAAATAGTCAATAGCATTTTAAAAAGTACATTAAAACAAGATACTACTTTACTCCTACAATATCAGTAAAGACCTTTTCTTTTTAAGTTATATTAATACTACTGCTAATGTGGAAAATCCAGGAATCTCCAAATTTGCTGATAGAAAAGAAACATAAATTTTGGCAATAAGTGTCAAAAGACTTATAATTAAAATAATTAATTTCCCAAGTATAGGGATTTACTTTATTATAAAGGTACATGATAAGGGCAATTCGTAACTGCCCAACAAGAACCAAAGACATTTCCCTGAATACTACATGAAGTTTTTACCTTCACTGATCCACACTAACTAATATTTTAAAAAATCATTTACGTTCACAAGTATTCTCCTTGAGTAATCTATAAGAAAGTCAAAGGCTATTGAGTTTTAATATAGATGCTTCAAATAGTCTGGTTACACAGCTCTCCCTCCCAACACTGCCCACAACCTATTCTATGGGACAGAGGAGGAGGAGGGTATGAAATGTGAATCATAACACCTCCTGTGGATGCCCTCGTACATGTAAGTTTTAGAGTAAGATAAGAGCTCTGGCAACCTAGAGGTATGGGAGTAATGGACTCAAGGGCATCTTTCTGTTGGTAAGTTTCCATTTCACTTTTAAGAATGATGAAAAGGTTACAAACTCCTACTTACTTTAAAATCTCACCAAGAATAGCCATGCACACCACTCCCCAAAATAAACTTTTTATTTCTTTCCCCTTTCCTCTTGCTTGTGCCTGTGCTTCAAGCTTAGACATATTAGATCAACAATTTATAAATCATGAGTCAGTAAGACATATGTGATAAACAGACAACCTAAATACCACTTGTGGGATTAAAATTGATTCTAAATGATAAAAAATCAACTTACCACAAATCTAAAATATAATTCACAATCACTAATTCACAAGTGTTATTCTTTAAAATTGACAAATATTCATGAGTGGTGCCTGTGGCTCAAAGGAGTAGGGCCCAGATACCAGAGGTGGTGGGTTCAAACCCAGCCCCGGCCAAAAACTAACTGCAAAAAATAAATAAACAAACAAATAAATAAATAAATAAAATTAACAAATATTCATTAATCAGTGATGAAGGAATCAGAAACCTTGGGACAGTATTCCTGATTCTGGCACCTATTGTTACTCATATAATACTATGAAAATAATTTAAATTGATGAACTTAGGTTTCTTCCAAAATAAAAGAAGAAAGTAATTTTTAGAGATACCAAGTAAACCTTATTTTAAAATATAAATACTCTTCTAACAAACTCCAGATAACAAAGGCCATTTTTCACAATGACACTATTCAATTGCATGGATAAAAGTAAATTTACATGAAACTTGCAGATATTGATGGTATTGACATAAATTTTCTTACTTCTTTTCAACTCCAATTTGGAAAAAGAGAGAGGGAGAAGGTAGGAGAGAGAAAAAGAAAAAGACAGGGAGGGAAAGAGAGAGATTTTCATTTTAATTTTCTTCTCCTCACCCAAAAAATGATTTATAATAAAATCACTCCAAACTCCTTATAACAAAAACAAAAAATAATGCAATGGCCAAGGTTAAAGTAACAGAACACTATCACTACAGGCAATCCTATCACTGAAAGGCAGTCCTCAAGTTACAAACATTCCCTTATATATAACTCACACTTACAAGAATGGAGGCTATTACAGTAAGTCCCTGAGATACAAACATCTGATTAACATTCAACCTGCACTTACAAATGAGGGCTTTTACAGGTAACAGGTAAATGTACCTGTTCTGACTTACATACAAATTCAACTTAAGAACAAACTTACAGAGTCTATCTCGTTCATAACCCTCGGACTGCCTTTTAATTATAAACAAAAGACATTCCAGTTAATTTAAGTCAAAAAGGAGTTAATTGGATAAGTACAGGATAGCTCAAAAAAAAAAAAATGAGACAGGTTTAGAGAATCAAGCTTGTACAAGAACCAACGAAGACAAACCACAGAAAAATTTCTGCCTCCAAAGCCAAGAAAATAGCCTTCAACTTTTGTTACTGCACTAAGAGTTAAGTGGATCACCTCACGCCTGCCTGTGGTCTCTCTAGCAGCCAATGTGTACCTCTCAAGCCACAGTAAGGTCTTTTGCCAAGTCTTCAGGCTTCTTTACCCTTAAGAGGTGAGAGGCAGCTTCCTACCTAACTAGAAAGGGGGTTTAGTAAGACCCTAGGCAATGGAAACCACACACATCCTCTGAGACCAACATTTTATGGTGGACAGACATGAGTGCCTTGTACTGGGTTTTTTGTGTTTGTTTGTTTGTTTGTTCGTTTTCTTTGTTTTTTTTTGAGACTGAGTCTCATTCTGTCATTCTGGATAGAGTGCCATAGCATCATTGTAGCTCACATTAACCTCAAACTCCTAGGTTCAAGTGATCCTCTTGCCTCAGCCTCCCAAGTACGTGGCACCCACCACAACACCTTTTTCTTTTTAGTAGAGACAGGGTCTCACTCTTGTTCAGGCTGGTTTCAAACCCCTGAGCTCAAGCAATCCACTCCTCTCCACCTCCTAGAGTGCAAGGATTACAGGCGTGAGCTACATGAGTGCCTTTCGTTATTTTGACTCAGTGTCTTGCTCATATCAATAAAAGTTTATAAATGAAAAGTTCATAAAAATTGATTAAAAATCTCTTTCATGTGATTTATTAGATTTGCTTGGTACAATTTCCAGTCTATGTCTAAGAAAAAAAATTTAGTCTTCCTAAAGTAGTTTTGTCAACCAATAGTAGAGTGAGTAATTTGAATAGGGTCTAGCAAGTTTCTTAGTACTCTATAAGTATTGCCTCTTGCTTTATATTCTATCCGTCTGCTAATTTGGTTTCTTGCTTGCCTTTTTTGCTGCAGCTGTGCACCGGGTTAACTGTTTCAATGGTTTTCCTACAATAACTCACAAATTTTTTCCTGATCAGTGTGCTGTATGATTGGTTCTTTGTTCCTAAGATAATTATTTTACATTTGTCTACACTGAACTGCATTTGCCATCTGCTGGCCCAATCACCTAAACAATCCAAATCTTTTTGAATCTGATTGCATTGTTCTTCATTATTTCCCCTAGCTCCAATTTTAGGATCATCTGCAAACTCTGAGATCTTTTCTTTAAAACTTGGACACATTTTATTTTAATATAGAGGGGTTTTTTGTGTATGACCCTTTCGACACTCCAGCTGAAATCCTCTTCAAACCTAAAAAGTTTCCATAAAGCTTATGCAAAGATAACCTTCCAATTATATAGTCAACATAGTGCTAGACACAAACAGAAGCCATTCTATTTTATCTTTCCTTACATTGTCATGTTTTTTTAAAGTATATCTTCTAAGTTCTTCTATTCAAAATATAAGTAAATGAATGTAGAGATTCTGTTTTCTAAAATGGACATTCATGGGTTGTTTTTTAATACTTTTACTAAACTACACACGGTAAAATCTTCAACTGCCTTTATACACGGCTTTTCATTTACTCATAAAATTATTTATTGAACATGCATCAGTAATTATCATTAAGTACACTGTAGTCTTATGACTTTGGTCCAATTACTTATCTCCCAAAATTTCAGTTTCCTATTGACTCATCCACCTCTGGTATTTTAAATTATTTTTTATCTACAGAGTAACATACTTGATGCACCATTTCAAAATTTTTCTACTTCAGATTTCCTTGGTTCTATTTAATTATAAACCTTCCAATAATTCAAAAATTCTTTTGCCATGTTTTAAAACTGCAATATTGTATGTGTGATATATAAACATTTATTTAGCAGAAGTCACCCTTCAAATCAAATCTCCATTACCTACGCGTGAGGCAGGGGACAAAGTACATCTTTACACGTAAGAACTGTTAGCTCCACAAACTTCTGTGATTTCTATCCACAAAGCCCTACCTGTATAACCCATTATAAGAAGTACACTAATGTATTTCTTGCTACTTTGATTTGCAGGAGACAAATCAAATTTAAGACCTGCTTTCACTTACTCACTCAATAGTGAGTGAATGTTATAAAAATGTAAAAATGAGCACAAGACAGTACTTGCCCTCAAAATACTAGGGTTAGGGTGTAGCTACAAAGTATCATAGTAAAGGTACAATTATAGTTACATAAAAGGTAGTTAGAAAGGGGGAAATTACTTCTAGCTATTGGATGAAAATCCTTATGAAGGAGATATATTTCAACTGTGTCAAACATTTTTAAGTCTTTTAAAGACACACCTAAATGCTAAGAAAAGTGAAAAAAGAAAAAAGCTCAAAAGATGAAAGGGATTTTGCTAGTTATTTCTGTGTGGTAGAATCATGTGTTTATTTTTTCCTTGATAATTTTTGAAATTATTCTATAATAAATATATTCTTCAAAAACACAGTAAAAGATTCTTCTATTAATATTTAAAGTCATACCTTGACCAATTGACCACTACTAAATGAAATGTTTTAGATCAAGAACCTCCAACTTATAACTGAAAAATTAAGTTGGTAACAAGTATTTGATGTCTATATTAAATATAAAGATACACTAAAGAACATAATTTATTAAGAGCTTTCTGTTAGAAAAAAAAGCACTGATTTTGAGTTAAATTACTTAAGTTGTAAGATAGGTTCTGATGAAAGAAAACCTCAACACTCCCCCATTCCTTTGTTCTTGCCTGATCACCTAGGAGCACCTGGGCTCAAGTAATCCTTCCCAGCAAAACCTCCCTACAGCTAAGACTACAGGCATATGCCATGACACTGGGGTAATTTTACTTCTATTTTTTGCTGAGACAGGGTCTTATTAAGTTGCCCAGGCTAATCCTTAATTCCTGAACTCAAGTGTTTGTCCCACCTCTGCTCCCAAAGTGCTCAGAGTATAGGCATGAGTCACAGTGCCTGCACTGAAAACCCTTTTAATAACTGATTAGCACATTTTTTCAAGCATTTATGAAAAACACTGAAATGATCTGTAGAGATACTTTATTTGTATTTTAAGTAAGAAAAAATCATTAATAAAACCATAACTGACTTGTTTAAATAGTTACCCATTTCCCTAAAACCTTGATCACTATATTCCATTAAAAGTCACAACACTCTACACACAGTGAATTCTCTCAGTAATCTGGTAAAGCCATTTCACTAACAAAAAACTACATGTATCTTAAATCTCCCACATGATTCAGAACACAGGGAAAGAAATGTATGTAAGTAGGGAAAGGAAATAAAAGGCATCACAGGCACATAGTTGGGGAGGGGAAGAGGGAAGACAGTGTTTCAATAAACATTTACATATTTTAGTACCTCATTAGAATTTCACAATTCTTGTTTGACTTTTTTCTACTGTTTAGTTTTATGCTTTGTGCTATAGACTATATTTGAATTACTAGTATCCCTTGAAAACGTGAGAGTCAAGTTCACCTAAATATCAAGTATGTATTTAAAAATAATAATTGTTTCATCTAGTATGTTAAACCACTTAAAGGATAAAATTTTACTGATGTATCTATTAACATTGTATCATAGCTTCTTACTATTTTTCAATGTCATCAAGTTAGAAGAGAAATCTCCTGGTCAAAACAAATTCTACCAAAGGCAATATGTAGAGGTTTCAAACTGGCATCCACAGGCCACGTGCAGTGGGCAGACAATTCTTCCTCAATAAATTCCTAGATTTAAAAAACTGAACATTTCACATTAAAATCTAGACTTTTAACTTCTCTAATTAAAAAGGAAAAAAAGAAGTATCACTAAATTCACAGTTCTGAGCCCACTTCTGACAAAGCCTTCAGTTGCCCAGATTCTCACTAACTCACTTTTCTCCCCTCTTTCTGTTGCTTACGAAGTCCATTAGGACTAGAGTTTGTAACAACTAACTAAAGTGTATAAGCAGTCAAATCTAGATTTAAATTGCAGCTCCTTCACCTCCAAATTGCATAACCTAGGGCAGGTAGTTTGAACCCTCTAAGATTCGATTTTCCAGGCCAGGCATAGTAATTCACACCTACAATACTAGCAGACTGGGAAGGCCAACTCGGGAGGATTGCTTGAGCTCAGGCGAGTTCAACCAGCTTGAGAAAGAGCAAGGCCCTGTCTCTATAAAAGATAGAAAAATTAGCCAAATGTGGTATCGCACACCTGTAGTGTAACTACTAGAGAGCTGAGGCAGGAGGATCACTTGAACCCAGGAATTTGAGGCTGCAGTGAGCTATGACAATACCACTCTACCTAGGGTGACAGAGCAAGAATCTGTCTCAAAAAAAAAAAAAAAAAAAAAAAAAGATTCAATTTCCTCATCATGACAATAATATATATAGTACCTTAAACAAAATTAAATGTTCAACAAATAATAGTTTTTATTACACTACTTGGATTGGAATTCCTAGACCCATTATCTAAGATGAATCATAAAGATAAAAGTTTCCTTCCTTCTACAGACCGAAGAAAAAACTAAATCACTGCTGTCTTATTGCTCCATAGGCTCCTTTGTAAGATAAGGATACAAACAGTAAATACAATACCTGGTAGAATTTTTTTTTTTTTTTTTTTGTAGAGACAGAGTCTCACTTTATCGCCCTGGGTAGAGTGCTGTGGCGTCACACTGCTCACAGCAACCTCTAGCTCTTGGGCTTAAGTGATTCTCTTGCCTCAGCCTCCCTAGTAGCTGGGACTACAGGCGCCCGCCACAGCGCCCGGCTATTTTTTTGTTTTGCAGTTCAGCCGAGGCCGGGCTTGAACCCGCCACCTTCGGTATATGGGGCCGGCGCCCTGCTCGCTGAGCCACAGAAGCCACCCTCGTTTGTTTTTTTTGAGACACAGCCTCAAGCTTTCACCCTGGATAGAGCTGACATCACAGCTCATAGCAACCTCCAATTCCTGGGTTCAAGCGAGTCTCCTGCCTCCGCCTCCCAAGTAGCTGGGACTACAGGCACCCGCCACAACACCCGGCCATTTTTTGGTTGCAGCCGTTGTTGTTTGGTGGGCCCAGGCTGGATTCGAACCTGCCAGCTCAGGTGTACATGGCTGGCGCCTTAGCCCATTGAGCCACAGGTGCTGCACCAAAAAAAAGAAATCTTAAATAAAAAAAAATAAATTCTGAAAATTTTATAAAGCAATTTTTTTTGAAAAAATTATACAGTGATCACCCTACACCCACCACATATATTTTATAATTTTCTTCTTCCCATGTACAGCCAATAATTTTTCTAATGTTCTTTTGTTGAAGGTATACAACTGAGCCATACATATATATATATTTTTTGAGACAGAGCCTCAAGCTGTCACCCTGGATATAATGCTGTGACATCACAGCTCACAGCAACCTCCAATTCCTGGGCTCAAGCAAGTCTCCTGCCTCTGCCTCCCAAGTAGCTGGGACTAAAGATGCCTGCCACACCTGGCCATTTTTTGGTTGCAGCCTTCATTGTTGTTTAGCGGGCCCGGGCCGGATTCGAACCCGCCAGCTCAGGTGTACATGGCTGGCGCCTTAGCCTGTTGAGCCACAGGCATCGAGCCCATACATATATGTTTTAAACAGGAGATTTAAAATTTTTGTTTAGGATCCAGCTTGAAATCTAGATCAGTGAAGAATAGCTTCGGTGCTTTATTATAAATCCCTGTGTAAGTGTATAAGCACTTATTATAAGCTCTTTTATAAGCAAGAGTGCTAAGATGACACATGCTGATTATACAGACAGCTGGAAATCTGCAGTATGAGATGTTTTATTTCATGACAGTTAAACTTCTTGGTTGGCAAACACATCTTTATCTTAAAATTTGGAATATACATGAAAGCAATAGATAATAGTAATTAAATCTGCTTGGCCAGATACCTTTAGAGGAGAGAGAGATCTTTGGTTAATTAGTAGCAGTATGTCTTGGGGAAACCTCATTATCCACCTGGGAGAGACAATATATGAGGTTATTATCTCTTTTCTCTTGTGTTTTATCCCATAGGGTCGATTTATGCAAAGTTGTCCCTGTTAAGGATCACTCACTATTTAAGAAGACAGTCCTGCCAGTCTGGAAGATGATTGCCAGTCACAGGTAGGTCTCCAAAGTGGTAATAAAATTATGTTCAGAACTGAAGCAGCAACACTTATTAGGGCTTAAGTATAAAAGAATGTTCATTCCTTATATGAGCTGTAGTTGAGAGCTAAATCCTAGATCTGAGTGTGGCTTATCTGTAAGCACTTAAAGTCACTTTCACAGTCTATGTAAGAAATACTTCTAGGCTCAGTGCCTGTGGCTCAACAGGGTAAGGCACCAGCCACGTACACCTGAGCTGGCAGGTTCGAATCCAGCCTAGGCCCGCCAAACAACAACGACGGCTGCAACCAAAAAATGGCCAGGCGTTGTGGTGGGCGCCTGTAGTCCCAGCTACTTGGGAGGCGGAGGCAGGAGACTCGCTTGAGCCCAAGAATTGGAGGCTGCTGTGAGCTGTGATGCCACAGCACTCTGTCCAGGGTGACAGCTTGAGGCTCTGTCTCAAAAAAAAAAACAAAAGAAAAAAGAAATACTTCTAGAAATTGGTTCCTATTACATGCATGACAAAATTTGTATTTTAAATATATATGCTGGTCAGGCATGGTGGATTATGCCTATAATAGGAGGATTGCTTGAGGCCAGAAGTTTGAGGCCAGCCTGGGCAGCAACATAGCAATACCCCATCTCTACAAAAAATAGAAAAATTTTCTGGGCATAGTGGTAAATGCCTGTAGGCTTAATTACTTTCAAGGCTGAGGTGGAAAAACTGCTTGAGCCCAGGAGTTTGAGGGTGCAGTGTGTGATGATGGGAACACTGCACTCCAGCCTGGGCAACAGAGGGAGAATTCATGCCAAAAATATACATATATTGTGGCAGATGCTTAAGAGAATCACTTAAGCCCACAAGAGTTTGAGGTTGCTGTGAACTGTGACACCAGGGCACTGTACCGAAAGTAGTAGACTCTGTCTAAAAATATATATATATATACACACACATATTCATATTCCCTTTCAATATGGTGGATGGATTCTTTTCCCACAGAGACAGGGCTTCAGGAACTGAAGAAAATGTCAGTATAACAATAAATATTTTACAGGTTTTTTTTTTAATCTTTTTTTTGAGACAGAGCCTTAAGCCATGGCTGTGGGTAGAGTGCTTTGGCATCATAGCTCACGGCAACCTCCAACTCCTGGGCTCAAGCAATTTTCCTGCCCCTGCCTCCCAAGTAGCTGGGACTACAGGCACCTGCCACAATGCCCAGCCATTTTTTGGTTGTAGCTGTCATTGTTGTTTGGCAGACCCAGGCTGGATTCGAACCCATCAGCTCAAGTGTATGTGGCTGGTGCCTTAGCCACTTGAGCTACAGGCGCTGAGCCTATTTTACAGTTTTTTAAAAAGAATTCTCTATTTGGCAAGAAGGAGCTAATAGATTTCTTCCTAATGGTGCTTACAGTCTGTATTCCCTTACGGGAAGTCTAAAAAGAAATAAGCTATACTCTGTAGTTTGAAGTGTTCTTATTCATAGCTACTGTCCTCATTTAGAATGACTTGCCAGGGTTTCTTCATCATCTCTGGGTTTGTCCCTTAACAGGTTCAGCAGTCCATTTCTGAAGCCTGTGTCAGAAAGGCAGGCCCCAGGGTACAAGGATGTGGTGAAAAGGTCAGTGGAAAAGGGGTCAAGAAAGGTTGGTTGCTTTTATATCTGCCTATTCATTCTTTATTTCCATCTATTAGATTATTATTTCTTTAGTTACATTTATTTACGTTTATTTACAAACTTCAAGATATATTTTGAACAAGTTTGTAAAGTTGTGGTAAGCTTCATATTTTCATTTAAGAAGGAATGTAGGGGGCGGCACCTGTGGCTCAAAAGAGTAGGGTGCTAGCCCCATATACCAGAGGTGATGGGTTCAAATCCAGCCCTGGCCAAAACTGCAAAAAAAAAAAAGAAGGAATGTAGGCTAGCGGTGCCCATGGTTCAGTGGGTAGGGCGCCGGCCACATACACCGAGGCTGTCGGGTTTGAACCCAGCCCCGCCCAGCTAAGGCAAGGATGATAATTGCAACAACAAAGAAAAAAAAAATAGCCGGGCATTGTGATGGACGTCTGTGGTCTTAGCTACCTGGGAGGCTGAGGCGGGAGAATTACTTGAGCCCAGGAATTTGGGGTTGCTATGAGCTGTGATGCCATAGCACTCTACCCACGGTGACAGCTTGAGACTGTCTCAAACAAAAAAGAAGAGCTGTAGGCAGTAAAATGTTTATGTGGGCTTTTTATTTACCTTTTTTTAAGTTTTGAATTTTAAGTAATAAGATCCGTTCATCATAATCTTAAATTAGCCTTTAATAGTTTTTGTATCTGTTCTTTTGGAGCAAAATCCTATATTCACTTAGGTAGTTGGTTATAGGCATGCTAAGACAAATATGTTTGTTTGTTTTTTTGTAGAGACAGAGTCTCACTTTATTGCCCTGGGTAGAGTGCCGTGGTGTCACACTGCTCACAGCAACCTCCAGCTCTTGGGCTTAAGCGATTCTCTTGCCTCAGCCTCCAGCCTCCCGAGTAGCTGGGACTACAGGCGCCCGCCACAGCGCCCGGCTAAGACAAATATGTTAATCCAAACGGAAGTTACATTCATTGATTGCACTACTTGGATTTTTTTAGCATACATTATCTAAAATGCCACCATAAATGAGTATAGTAATAATAGTGTAAAATATAAAAGATCATGACAGGACCTTTGGAGACTTAGTCTGTTTGTGTTCCTATAACAGAATACCAATAGATAGACAGGGTAGTTTATTAAAAAAAATAGAATGGGGCTCGGCGCCTGTGGCTCAACGGGCTAAGGCGCCAGCCACGTACACCTGAGCTGGTGGGTTCGAATCCAGCCCCCGGGCCCGCCAAACAACAAAGATGGCTGCAACCAAAAAATGGCCAGGCGTGTGGCGGGTGCCTGTAGTCCCAGCTACTTGGGAGGCAGAGGCAGGAGACTCGCTTGAGCCCAGGAATTGGAGGTTGCTGTGAGCTGTGATGCCACAGCACTCTACCCAGGGCGACAGCTCGAGGCTCTGTCTCAAAAAAAAAAAAAAAAATAGAATGGCTTGGTGCCTATAGCTCAAGTGGCAAAGGCACCGGCCACATACACCAGAGCTGGCAGGTTTCAATCTAGCCCAGGCCTGCGAAACAGCAATGACAACTACAACCAAAATATAGTTGGGTGTTGTGGCGGGCGTCTGTAGTCCCAGCTACTTGGGAGGCAGAGACAGGAGAATCGCTTGAGCCAGGAGTTGGAGGTTGCTGTGAGCTGTGATGCCATGGCTCTCTATCCAGAGTGACAGCTTGAGGCTCTGTCTCAAAAAAAAAAAAAAAAAAAAAGAACCATATTTTTTATGGTCCTAGAGTTTGGAAGTTCAGGATCAATGTGCTGGTAGGATTGGTGTCTGGTGAGGACCGCTCTCTGCTTCCAAGATGGTTCCTTGTTGCTATATCCTTCAGAGGAGATGAATGCTATGTCCTCCCATGGCAGAAGGGACAAAAAGGCAAGAGGGCTCTCTCTTTATTCTGCATCCCTTTCACAAGGATCCAAATCCCATTCTTGAGGGAAGAGTCCTTCATGACTTAATTACCTTCTAAAGACCACACCTCTTAGTTCGGTTGCATTGGGAGTGAAGTTTCAGTGTGAATTTTGGAGGGGGTATCATCATTCAAACCAGAGCAGAGACAAGCTCCTTCACTGTGTAAATGAGAAAACTAGGCTAAAAGTGGTCAAAATGCCTTTGACCAACTAACAGTTAATGGCAGAGCTAAAACTAAATTCCAGATTTTTACCTCCAAGATTAGTCCTCCTTGTTCACTGTATGTCTCCTGTTATAGACCTGCTCTCTATGTCTTTTTTTTTTTTTTTTTTTTTGTAGAGACAGAGTCTAAAGTTATCGCCCTAGGTAGAGTGCCGTGGCGTCACACTGCTCACAGCAACCTCCAGCTCTTGGGCTTAAGCGATTCTCTTGCCTCAGCCTCCCAAGTAGCTGGGACTACAGGCGCCCGCCACAGCGCCCGGCTATTTTTTTGCTTTGCAGTTCGGCCGAGGCCGGGCTTGAACCCGCCACCTTCGGTATATGGGGCCGGCGCCCTACTCGCTGAGCCACAGGAGCCGCCCTGCTCTCTATGTCTTATAAAATAATAATTTATCAATCAGGCACAGTAGCTCATGCCTATAATCCTAGCACTCTGGGAGGCCGAGGCAGATAATCCCTTGAGCTCAGGAGTTTGAGATCTGCCTGAGCAAGAGCGAGGCCCCGTCTCTACTAAAAAGAGAAAAATTAGCCTGGCATTGTGATGGGTACCAATAGTCCCAGCTACTTGGGAGGCAGAAGCAGAAGGATTGCTTGAATCTAGGAGTTTTTTTTGTTTTGTTTTGTTTTGGAAACAGTCTTACACTTTTTCCCTGGGTAGAATGCCATGGCATCATAGCTAACAGCAACCTCTAATTCTTGGGCTGAAGTGATCCTCTTGCCTCAGCCCCCCCTCTCTGGGACTACAGGCATGTGCTATAACACCCAGCTAGTTTTTCTATTTTTAGTAGATACGGGGTCTTGCTCTTACGCAGGCTGGTCTCAAACACCTGAGCTGAAGGGGTATTCTCACCTTGTGAATCCAGGAGTTAGAGGTTGCTGTGAGCTAGACTGACACCATGGCACTCTAGCTTGAGCAACAGAGTGAGACTCTATCTTTAAAAAAAAAAAAAAAGGCAGCGCCCATAGCTCAGTGGGTAAGGCGTCAGCCACATACACTGAGGGTGGCAGGTTCAAACCCAGCCTGGGCCAGTTAAACGCCTGTGGCTCAGCGAGTAGGGCGCCAACCCCATATACCGAGGGCTGCGGGTTCAAACCCGGCCCCCGGCCGAACTGCATCAAAAATTAGCCCGGTGTTGTGGCAGGCGCCTGTAGTCCCAGCTACATGGGAGGCTGAGGCAAGAGAATTGCTTGAGCCCAAGAGCTGGAGGTTGCTGTGAACTGTGACTCCACAGCACTCCACTGAGTGCAATAGAGTGAGACTCTGTCTCCACACACACACACACAAAAAACCCTACCAAAAAAAAAAAAAACCAACAATGACAACTGCAACAAGAAAATAGCTGGCCATTGTGGAGGGCGCCTGTAGTCCCAACTACTTGGGAGGCTGAGGCAAGAGAATCGCTTAAGCCCAAGAGTTTGAGGTTGTTGTGAGCTGTGACACCATGGCACTCTGCTGAGGGTGACATACTGAGACTCTATCTCAAAAAGAAAAAAAAAAATTTTGTCTGTCTTACTATTCACTTAATTCTTATTATTTTCATCTGCATGAAAGGAAAAGCAATTTTTAGCTTTTGACTTATGCAGTAAGAGAAGTAGATTAAATATATAATATATGATTACACATTGTAAACAGCCAATGACTGCTGTGTGATAAACTGATCATTGTAGCTTTTTACAACTTTAATAAACCTAGAGCCAGCACCTTTCCTATAATAGTAGAGTGGAGTGGCTTTGCCTGTGGCCTCTGAAATCAAGCTATCTCTCAACTGGACTCCAGACTGTATGACTTTGGACAAATACTTTACCTCTTTAGATCTCAGTTTCCTTATCTTTCAAACAGAGATGATAATGGTATCTAACTTCTAGGCTGAGAAGATTAAGTGAGTTAATATAGAAAGTGCTTAGCATTATGCTGGCCTATTATAAATAGTAAAATGTTAACTGTTGTTACTATTTTATTATCTCATGGGGGTTATCTTTGTTGTAATTTTCACTGTTTAGTTCTCTAAGAGAACATTCTAGGTCACCACATTCTACAGGAAGGTTTGATTTCCTCTGGTTTCTCTTGGCTACCTGCAGACCCATGGACTTAACTAGCCTGAAGAGGAATCTGTCCAAGGGACGGATTCGCAGCATGGTCCACTTCCAACGGGACCTGATGCTGATGTTTCAAAATGCTGTGATGTACAATGACTCTGATCATCACGTGTACCATATGGCTAGGGAGATGCAGCGAGAAGTCTTGGAGCAGATTCAGGTATTGTATGTAGAAAGCTACCAGAAAAAGTAGTATAGCCTCTGGAATCTGATTTCGGAATGTCTGTTAGAGTAAAGGTGATACTGAGGTGACCTCAGTTTTTCTTTAGAGGTGATTCAAGATCCTGAAGGATTGATATTGTGCTTGCTGGTTTGGACAACCCTGAGCCTCTGTGGGTCCAGCTTTAATGAATAGTAAAGTAGTATAAGAAGCTAAGTAGTAGTGAAGAGCTTGAGGTAATATCTTCAATTTAGGAATGGAAAAATTAAAAAAAAATTTAAAAAGAAAATGAAGGGGAGCACCCATGGCTCAAAGGAGTAGGGCACCAGCCTCATATACGGAGGTGGCAGCTTCAAACCCGGCCCGGCTGAAAAAACTGCAAAAAAATAAATAAAATAAAATAAAATAAAACAAAAAGAAAATGAAGAGAAGAAATAGGAACTTCTGCTTCCAGAGCTGCAAGTCAGAGAGCCAAACATGCAAATCAGAGGCTGGAGTTGCTATTTTTAAGTTGCTACATCTGTTGCTATTAATATATGTTCACACTTCCCTATCTTTAGGGGATAAGACATAATAGCCAGAAGACATTTGGGAATTTTTTTTCTGGGCAGCATTGTAGTTTAAAGAAAAAAAAAGTATAGTTGAAGCTGGGCGCATTAGCTTACACCTATAAATCCCAGTGCTTTGGGAACACAAAGGCCAGGAGTTCAACACTAGCATGGGCAACACAGCAAGACTCAATCTCTACAAATTTTTTTTTTTTTGAGACAGAGCCTCAAGCTGTCACCCTGGATAGAGTGCTGTGACATCACAGCTCATAGCAACCTCCAATTCCTGGGCTCAGGCGAGCCTCCTGCCTCCACCTCCCAAGTAGCTGGGACTACAGGCACCCGCCACAACGCCCAGCCATTTTTTGGTTGCAGCCATCATTGTGGTTTGGCGGGCCCAGGCTGGATTCGAACCTGCCAGTTCAAGTGTATGTGGCTAGCGCCTTAGCCCGTTGAGCCACAGGTGCCGAGCTTTTTTTTTTTTTTTTTTTTGAGATAGGGCCTCACTCTGTCTCCCTGGGTAGGGTGCCTTGGTGTCATAGCTCACAGCAACCTCAAACTCCTGGATTTGAGCAATCCTTTTGCCTTACCCTCCTGAATAGCTGGGCCTACAGGTGTGTATCCCTACACCCAGCTAGGTTCTCTATTTTTAGTAGAGACAATGTCTCTTGCTCAGGCTGATTTTGAATTCCTGAACTCAAGCAATCCACCCATCATGGCCTCTCAGAGTTCTAGGATTATAGGCATGAGCCATCACGCCTGGCTCTACAAAATATTTTTTTAAATAACTGGCTGTGCTTGCCCCAGCTACTTGGGAGGCTGAGGCAGGAGGATTGCTTGACTCCAGGAGCTGGAAGCTACAGTGAGCTATGATTGCACTACTGTACTTTAGCCTGGGCAACAGACCATGGTTTTTGTTTTTGTTTTTTGAGACAAAGTCTCACTTTGTCACCCTCCCTAGAGTGCTCTGGCATCATAGCTCACAGCCACCTAGAATCAATCCTCTTGGGCTCAATCAGTCCTCTTTGCTCAGCCTCTGCCACATCACCTGGCTATTTTTAGAGATGAGGTCTTGCTCTGGCTCATGCTGGTTTCCAACTCCTGAGCTCAGGCAGTTCACTTGCCTCAGCCTCCCAAAGTGCTAGAATTACAGATGTGAGCCACTGCGCCCGGCCCAATACCAGGTTTGTAAAAAATAAAAACAAAATCAAAAAAAGTCCTTTAGTTGAATACATTTGATCCTTTGCAGTTTTTAAGAGTCATAGCTTGCTATCTGTTCCTTGACTCTGTAGGTGCTGAGTGCTTGGTTAGACAAAAAAGGAGACTTTAGTGTGGAATGAGAACAAGCCAACCAAGTGGATGATGGAAGACAAATTAGAGCTGCTACCCTAACCTTTTCTGGAGTTTCAACCTCTCCCTGAGACTCTAATCCATAGAAGATCCCAGTACTTGTTTACCACCTCTCTGTTGTCTTTTCTAGTAAGAAACTTTACTAATACCTTACTAGTACCTTAAGTCACAGCCAAGGACTCAATGATGCCTGTGCACATAATATTAAAAAAACAGGGAAACTGAGTTTTGGGTTTATGCCACATTTGTTCCATAGGTTTATTAGATAATTAATTTAAACTGTTTATTAATGCTCCATAAATAAATGTTATTTTACAAACCGAATGTTGCTTTTTTTTTTTTAGACAGAGCCTCAAGCTGTCGCCCTGGGTAGAGTACCCTGGCTTCACAGCTTAAAGCAACCTCTAACTCCTGGCTTAAGTGATTCTCTTGCCTCAGCCTCCCTGGCTATTTTTTTTTTCTTTTTGGTTGTAGCTGTCGTTGTTTGGCAGGCTCGGGCTGGATTCGAACCCACCAGCTCTGGTGTATGTGGCAGGCGCCTTAGCGCTTGAACTACAGGCCACGAGCCTGAATGTTGCTTTTTAATGATTACAGAAGCTGGGATAAGAGGGTACAACATCATTTAGTGTAGTGAGTAAAGATATTTGACATGGGCTTGGCACCGGTAGCACAGTGGTTATGGGGCCAGCCACATACACCGAAGTTGGCAGTTCGAATCCAGCCCAGAACCAGCTAACCAACAATAACAATTGCAACAAAAAATAGCTGGATACGCGGTGCCTGTGGCTCAGCGAGTAGGGCGCTGGCCCCATATACCGAGGGTGGTGGGTTCAAACCCAGCCCTGGCCAAACTGCATCAAAAAATAGCCGAGTGTTGTGGCAGGCGCCTGTAGTCCCAGCTACTCGGGAGGCTGAGGCAAGAGAATCACCTAAGCCCAGAAGCTGGAGGTTGCTGTGAGCTGTGACTGCACTGCACTCTACCAAGGGTGACAAAGATAGACACTGTCTCTACAAAAAAAAAAAAAAAAAAAAGCTATGGCTCAGCGCCTGTGGCTCAACAGGCTAAGGGGCCAGCCACGTACACCTGAGCTCGCGGGTTTGAATCCAGCCCCGGCCCGCCAAACAACAACGACAGCTGCAACCAAAAAATGGCCT
>CAUYON010071740.1:0-52595 GCA_963573935.1 Arctocebus calabarensis
GGGTTTTAGCCTTCATATGAAAGCTATAAATTAGCTTCATATTAGGGCTGAGTACATTGGATACTTTTTCTTCCATTCTTGAGATACTTTGCTAAGAAGAACATGTTCCAGCTCCATCCATGTAAACACAAAAGAGGTAAACCCACGAATGGATTAATAAATTGTGGTACATGTATACCATGGAATACTATGCAGTCTTAAAGAAACATTTTTCTTTTCTTAATGATATAAAGACTTTAGAGATTTCAGCAGACCCCATTAGGTTTCTGAATGCATTGAGCAACTGATGTCAAAGAGTACCACAGATAAGAAATGAGAAAAATATTACGTTTATGACTGACAATGCTTATACTGAAGAATGTGATTTATTTTTGGTGGGCAAATTGAATTTGGAACACTAAATGCCAACTAAGACAGAATTATTAGCCCCATCCTTATAGCAGCAGAAAAGGTAGATTTCTCTTTACCTTTTAAAGGGGGGCTAAACTTTACATCAAAACATCTCTGCCATAAAGGAACAAAACATGGCAAAATCTGTGCTTCATCAGGAAACTTATTGACAAGATTGCAGAGGAAGAAAGAGACTAATGAACCTAGTTTATCCTTCCAAGCAGATTAATTGACTTTTGCTAGCAGTAGAGGACAGAGAGGGGCAAAAGTACCCAAGGAACGAGATGCCAGTTGGTGTTTTTACATGGAAGAAAATCACCAACTGCTCATTTAGTGTCCTCCTGGGACCACAAGTGGCCAGTGCATCTTCTGGCAACAGAAGGCTCTGACATTCAATAGAGAAGGACATCTATTGTTTTAATATTAAAGCAAACCTTTAGTCCATGTTGTATTTCCCACTATGAATTTTCCAGACACATTGACCATTATGTCCTTCAAGAAACTGTGCTTAAAGATCAAATGATATCATAAATATACTTTTGTGCATAACAACACTGTGTCAACATGGTGATGCCACAAATTTTAATATGACTTCTCATTATAAATTTCTCTGGAAACATTAAATCCAGAGATTAAGTACCCTGGAAAGCTATTGTCCAAGGGTATACAAAATCCAAGGTATCAGTGGTCCAAATTTAATTCTTATCTTATTTTGTAAAAGATGATGAAATTGAAGTCCTGGATTAATCCTTTTCATGTCTTCTGTGAAGTTTCAGCCGGAATGTGAATAGCGGGTGCTCATCCTTTAGCAGCTGTGTATCTTCACAAGCATGCGGGCAGTTGTTTTAAGTCCTCAGGATTTAAATTATCTCATTGTCTCACTGTTTAGAATGCTAATAGTAAAGTAGAAGGAAAATGTTATCAAAGCATTAGCTCTGCACACACCAGATTTAGAAAATCACCTAGTATCAAGAATTTAAACCAGTTATTTCTGGCAAAATAAAAAAATCTCTTTCCAAGATTCAATACTTTTTGTTGTAAAAGACAAAATCAGAAACCATTTTATCTGAACACAGACAATTTATGAAGAAATTACTATTTTTCAGCTTGACAAAAGGCCATTCTATGCCAGATGGCCAGAGTTCACTTAAAGGAAAGTCAATTTCCTATTAAGAAGTCAAATTTTTCACTAATATATTACTATCATTGGTGTGTGGGAGAGTATCTTTTCACAATGCTCCTTGTCTCAAGATGACATTTGCAACATAGTAGCCTTCTGCAAAATTTCAAAATTTATTATACAGACAGCTCCAGTAAGAGGTCTTATTTCAGGAACTTTTGTTCTCCAGCCAGCATACTCAGAAACTTTAATTTCCTTTTTCCTTTGAGCCCGTATTTATGGCCACTCATTACTATATTGATGGTGGGCTCAGTATAGTGACACAGCTTCCCTTGTCTCTGTTTTGATCTAGAGCTTTCAGGACTGGGTTACAGTGGCTTCTTCTTGTTATAGAGTTGATTAGTGTCTGTAAAAACTGCTTCTAAAGAAAGGTTTTTCTCTTCACCTGACATTTGGTTCAGCTGCAGAAATCAGCCACAGAAAACTCTTGAACTGAATCTGTCATTGATTCAAAGCATAACCACCTAACAAGAACCAATTACCTTGCTGTGGACCCTTAAAGCTAGCATCTTTATTCAGCTTCTGGAGAAAAAGAAATAATCTGAGTAAAGTATCTCGTAGCCTTTTTTTCTTCACCAGTGGGTCATTCCTCTAACACTTTATTATCCGTATGAGAAAAAGTTTAGCTAAGTTTACATTAGGTAACTTGTTTATCACTTGGTCAAATTTTCCAGCATTGATATTTAAATTCTATAAAATTGTTATCAAAATATGAATTAATTTCTTACTAATGTCCCTCATTCCTGTGGTCCTTTTATGATTTCTTTATCATTATTATTATTATTATTATTATTATTAAATCATAGCTGTGTACAATCAAGGGGCACAATGTGCTGGTTTCATATACAATCTGAAATATTTTCATCAAATAGTTTAACATAGCCTTCATGGAATTTTCTTAATATTGTATGAAGACATTTGTATTCTGCATTTAGTAAGTTTTGCCTGTAACCTTCTAAGATGCACCATAGTTGTGGACCTACCATATACCCTCTCTCCCCCCAACCTCCCTCCGCCCTTCCCTTCCCTTGCCCCTTTCCCTATATTCTTGTGCTATAATTGGGTTATATAACCTTCATATGAAAGCGATAAAGTAGCTTCATAGTAGGGCTGAGTACATTGGATACCTATTCTTCCATTCTTGAGATACTTTGCTAAGAAGAATATGTTCCAGCTTCATCCATGTAAACATGAAAGAGTTAAAGTTTCCATCTTTCTTTAAGGCTGAATAATATTCCATGGAATACATGTAACATAATTTTTTAATCCATTCATGGGTTGATGGGCACTTGGGCTTCTTCCATGACTTAGCAATTATGAATTGGGCTGCAATAAACATTCTGGTACAGATGTCTTTGTTACAATGTGATTTTTGGTCTTCTGAATATACACCTAGTAAAGGAATTATAGGATCAAATGGCAGGTCTATTTTTAGATCTCTAAGTACTCTCCAAACATCCTTCCAAAAGGAACATATTAGTGTGCATTCCCACCAGCAGTGTAGAATTTTTCTCTTTTCTACACATACACACTAACATCCCTGGTTATGGGATTTTATTATGTGGGCTAATCTTACTGGAGTTAGGTGATGCTGTAAAGTAGTTTTGATTTGCATTTTTCAGAAAATTAAGGATGGTGAACATTTTTTCATGTGTTTGTAGGCTGTGCGCCTGTCTTCTTTAGAGAAGTTTCCCTTCAAGTCCTTTACCCATTGTGAGATGGGATCACTTGTTCTTTTCTTGCTAATACGTTTGTGTTCTCTGTAAATTCTGGTTATTAAACCTTTGTCAGAGGCATACCTGCAAATGTTTTCTCCCATTCTGAGGGCTGTCTGCTTGCTATACATACTATGTTCTTAGCAGTGCAGGAGCTTTTTAATTTCATCAGGTCCCAGTAGTGTATTTTTGATACTGCTTCAATTGCCTTGGGAGTTCTCCTCATAAAAAATTCACCCAGGCCGATTCCTTCAAGAGTTTTCCCTGCACTTTCTTCAAAAATTTTTATAGTTTCATGGCTTTAGTTTAAATCTTTAATCCAGTGAGAGTCTATCTTAGTTAATGGTGAAAGGTGTGGGTCCAGTTTCAGTCTTCTATAGGTAGCTAGCCAGTACACCCAGGACTATCTGTTAAATAGGGAGTCATTACCCCACTGAATATTTTTAATTGGCTTGTCGAAGATCAAATAACAGTAAGTAGCTGGATTCATCTCTTGGTTCTCTATTCTGTTCCATACATCTACCTCCCTGTTTTTGTGCCAGTACCATGCTGTTTTGATCACTGTCGATTTATAGTACAGTCTCAGGTCTGGTAGCATGATTCCTGCTTTGTTTTTATTTCTCAGTAATGTCTTGGCTATTCAAGGTTTTTCCTTATTCCATATAAAATGATGTATTATTTTTTCGAGATCTTTAAAATATGACAATGGAGCTTTAATAAGAATTTCATTAAAATTGTATATTTCTTTGGGGAGTATAGACATTTTAACAATGTTGATTCTTCCCAGCCACGAGTATGGTATGTTTTTCCATTTGTTAACATTTTCAGCTATTTTTTTTTCTGAAAGTTTCATAGTTCTCTTTATAGAGATCTTTCACATCCTTTGTTAGGTAAACTCTCAAATATTTCATCTTCTTTGACACTACTGTGAAAGGAATAGAGCCCTTGACTGTTTTTTTGGTTTGGCTATTGTTGATATATATATATATATATAAAGGCTATATTGATTTATGGATGTTGATTTTGTAGCCTGAGACATTGCTGTATTTCTTGATCACTTCTAAAAGTTTTGTAGTAGAATCCCTGGTGTTTTCCAGATATACAATCATATCATCTGCGAAGAGTGAACGTTGGATCTCTTCTGACCCTATGTGGATACCCTGATCACCCTTTCTTGCCTAATTGCAATGGCTAAAACTTCCATTACAATGTTGAGGAGCAGAGGAGATAATGGCCAACCTTGCCTGGTTCCTGATCTAAGTGGAAATGCCTTCAATTTAACTCCATTCAGTATGATATTGGCTGTGGGTTTGCTATAGTTGGCCTCTATTAGTTTTAGAAATGTCCCTTTTAGACCAATTTTCTTAAGTGTTCTAATCATGAAAGGATGCTGGATATTATCAAAAACTTTTTCTGCATCAATTGAGAGAATCATATACTCTTTATTTTTAATTCGTTTATGTGCTGAATTAGATTTATAGATTTATGTATTTTGAACCAGCCTTGAGACCCCGATATAAAGTCCACTTGGTCATGATGTATAATTTGTTTGATGTGTTGTTGGATTCTGTTTGTTAGGATCTTGTTGAATATTTTTTCATCAATATTTATTAGTGATATTGGTCTATAATTTTCTTTTCTTCTTGGGTCTTTCCCTGGTTTAGGGATCAAGGTGATGTTTGCTTCATAGACTATGTTGGGTAGTATTACTTCTTTTTCTATGTTTTGGAAACGGTTGAGTAATATAGGTACTAGTTCTTCTGTGAAGGGTTGGTAGAATTCTGACATGAAACCATCTGGTCCCAGGCTTTTCTTTTTAGGGAGATTTTGTATAGTTGATGCTATTTCAGAACTTGATATTGGCCTGTTCAACACTTCCACTTCGTTCTGGCTAAGTCTTGGTAGGTGGTATGCTTTCAAGTATTGGTCAATTTCCTTCAGATTTTCATATTTCTGAAAGTAAAGTTTCTTGTAATATTCGTTAAGGATTTTTTGAATTTATGAGAGGTCTGTTGTTATTTTGTCTTTACCATTTCTGATTGATGAAATTGGAGATTTTACTCTTTTTTTCCTGGTTAGGTTTGCCAAAGGTTTATCTATTTTATTGACCTTTTCAAAAAACCAACTTTTTGATGTATTAATCTGTTGTATAATTCTTTTGTTTTCAATTTCATTTAATTCTGCTCTAATTTTTGTTATTCTTTCCTTCTTCTGAGTTTAGGGTTGGAATGTTTTTCTTTTTCTGGTTGCTTGAGATGTCTCATTAAGTTGTTAACTTCCTCTCTCTCCATTTTCTTGAGGAAGGCTTGCAGTGCTATAAACTTCCCTCTTAGGACTGCCTTTGCAGTATCCCAGAGTTTCTGATAATTTGTGTCTTCATTGTCATTTTGTTTCCCAAATTTTGTAATTTCCTTCTTAGTCTCATCTATGACCCTTCTCTCCTTCAGCATAAGGTTATTTAGCTTCCATGTTTTTGGTTGTGTCTTTAAATTCCTGTTATTATTGAGTTCAACTCTTATTCCATGATGGTCTGAGACAATGCAAGGAATAATTTCTATTCTTTTAAATTAGCTGAGGTTAGACTTGTGACCTAAGATGTGATTGATTTTGGAGTATGTTCCATGGGCTGATGAGAAGAATGTGTATTCAGTTTTGTTGCGATGAAATGTTCTGTAGATGTCTGTTAAATCCAGATGTTGAACAGATAAGTTTAAATCTAAAATTTCTTTTCTTAGCTTCTTATTTGTGGATCTAGCCAACACTGCTACAGGGGTGTTAAAATCTCCGACTACTATGAAGCTGGAGGAAATCAAGTTGCTCATGTCTGTTAGAGTTTTTCTTATAAATTGAAGTGCATTCTGGTTGGGTGCATAAATTTTAATAATTAAAATCTCATTGTATTGAGTGTTATCTTTAACAAATACGAAGTATCCATCCTTATCCTTCTTTATTTTGGTTGGTTTAAAGCCTATTGTATCTGCAAATAGGATTGCAACACCTGATCTTTTCTGCTTTCCATTTTCCTGGAATACAGACAACCATCCCTGCGTCTATATTTATCTTTTAAGGTAAGATGAGATTCTTGTATTCAGCAGATATCTGGCCTGAGTTTTTGTTTCCAGTCAGCAACCTGTGCCTCTTTAGAGGACAATTTAAACCATTCATGTTAATTGAGAATATTATTAAGCCTTTCGAAAGTCCAGTGGGAATTTTTAATCCTTTTGCCTCTGTGGAAAATTAAATGTTTCTGAGCGATTTACTTTTGTGGTGGAGGATTGCACTGGTCATTATGGATGATAGGTCTGGGAAGATCCTGGAGAGCTGGTTTAGTTATGGCAAATTTCTTCAACATGTGCATGTCATTAAAGTATTTAATTTCTCCATGATAAATGAAACTCACTCTAGCTGGATACAGGATCCTGGGTTGAATGTTCTTTTGTTATAGGAGATTAAAAGTCAATGACCATCCTCTTCTAGCTTGAAAGGTTTGAGCTGAGAGATCTACAGTAATTCTCATATTCTTTCCCTTGTAGGTTATAGTTTTCTTATGTTGGCAGGCTTTCAGAATTTTCTCTTTCATATTAACTTTAGTGTTGTTGACTATGATGTGTCTGTGGGATGTCTTGTTTGGATTGAGTCATGCTGGGGTTCGGAAACTGTCTTCTACCTGAATTTCAGAGTCTCTTGGCATGTCTAGAAAGTTCTCTTTCATAATCTCACAAAGAAGAAACTATATGTCTTGTGAAGCCATTTCATCGCTTTCTGGGAAGCCTGTAAGGCAAATATTGGTTTTCTTTGAATTATCCCAGAGCTCTCTGAGAGAATGATCTGGTTTTTGTTCTCCATTTCTCTTCTTCTTTGAAAGTTTGGGAGCATTCAAAAGCTTTGTCTTCAATGTCAGAAATCCTTTCTTCTGATTGCTCCAGTCTATTACTGAGGGATTCTACTATATTTCTCAGATCTTTGAGGGCTGCAAATTCTTGCTTCAATGTGTCAAAATCTGTGGTCATTTTGTCATTGAATTTGTTGAATTCTTGAGACATCCTTTGGATTACTGCTTGAAATTCTAATTCCATCCTTTCCTCCATTCTGTTGATTTTATTTGCTATCCAGATTCTGAATTCAATTTCTGACATCTCAGCCATTTGTTTATGCATTGGATCTTATGCTGTGTGTGCCTTATCATTCCTTCAGGGAACTGATCTACTCTGATTATTCATATTGCCAGAGATTTTTTGTTTATTCCACCCCATGATTGTTTTTCACCATTGCCTCTTTCCATCCTCAGAGTTGGGGAGGTGTATCACCAAGATTAGACCCCAGCAGGATCACTCTATTGTTGCTGGTTCTTTGTAGGGAGTAACCCTCTGTAGTTCTTCTGGCCAGGGAGTTCTGGCTGTGGGAGCAGCTCAAGAGCATGGCACACACGGATCCAGCAGCAGGGCGGAGGATAGTGCACACGGTTCTCAGAGTGCCACTCACCCAGTGACTTTGGCAGAGAGCTCACAGTTCAGTAGTCTCTGGCAAGAAGGAGGGCTCCGCCCAGGGTAGGAAAGGCACCAGAGGGAGGACATGGGTCAGATGGCTTCCAGCGTCCCTGGCCAGACAGGTGTGGCTGGTGAGGAGGCAAGGAGTGTGTGGATCCCAGAGTTCCTAGCCAGCGTGGGCAGGGGCCCAGTGGGTGCAGTGCGTAGTAGCCACATGGTCCCCGGATCCCTGCTGCCCAGTATGATTTCTTTCAACTTTTTTTGATACTGATACTTGGGACAGCCATAGAATTCACTATCCAAACAAGTTCTCTCCACCACCACCTTCCTGAGTTGGATAATTTAATTCAAGAGATATGTTTAAGAAGTCTCCTTGAAGGGTTTAGATTTTTCTTTGTAGAAGACTTGTAATAAATTAAGAAAAGGATATTGAAATTAAAGAGGGAAATAAACCAATTGTTGACTTTTGGGAATTCCAAATTTAGTTACTCAATATACTTATGTACTGCTTTGTAGCTCAGTTACACAAATTATTATGAATAAAAATTCACTTTTAGTTTTTTTTCCTTTATGTCACTTCAGTAGTTTTTACCTTTGATCAGACATTAGCATTTTCCTTTAAAATCTTTAAGTCAAATATTACACTTCTGATCCATAAATTCTTTTATGGTTTCTCACTCTCTAATTTCTAACTTCATTAAGACTCCAGTTCCTTGACCTCTCCATTTTTCCTAACTGAATTAATTTCACATATTTTCATTTTTTTCTTCATACTTGACCTGTGATCCATAATTTCAACCATTTTCAAAACTTATTATGAACAGTAACCTTTATCTATTGCCTTTCTTCTACACTATATGGAAATCTAAGGCACGAAACAATAAAAATCCTCAAAGAAAGTATGAAGAAAACACTTGGAGATATTGGCCTGGGGAAAGACTTTATGAAGTAGCCTTCTGTGGCAATTGCAACAACAACCAAAATAAACAAATGGGACTTAATTAAAGTCAATAGCTTCTGTACAGCTAAGGAAAACAACAACTAAAGCAAATAGACAACCTACACAATGGGAAAGGATATTTGCATATTATGAATCATACAAAAGCTTCCTAACTAGGATCTACAGAGAACTCAAATTAATCAACCAAAAACAATCAACAATCCTTTATGTCACTGGGCAAGATAAATGAATAGAACCTTCTCTAAAGAAGATAAATGAATGGCTAAGAAACACATGAAAAAGTGCTCATCATCCTTGCTTATCAGAGAAACACAAATCAAAACCACCTTGAAATATCACATAACCCCAGTGAGAATGTCCCACATGACAAAATCTCAAAACTGCAGATGTCGGCATGGATGTGGAGGGAAGGGAACACTTCTACATTGCTGGTGGGAATGCAAACTAATACAACCTTTTGGAAGGAAGCATGGGTAACTCTCAAGGAACTCAAACTACACCTCCCATTTGATCTTGCAATTCCATTGTTGGGCATTTACCAGAAAGGAAGAAAAAAGAAATTTTTTTTTATTTTAAAGACATATACACTAGACTTTTTATAGCAGCTCAATTTACAATTGCTAAAATGTGGAAACAGCCTAAATGCCCACTAACCCAGGAATGAATTAACAAATTTTGGTATATTTATACCACAGAATACTATTCAGTCATTAAAAATGATGGAGACTTTACATCTTTTGTATTAAACTGGATGGAAGTTGAACACATTTTTCTTAGTAAAGCATCACAAGAATGGAGAAGCAAGGAACCTATGTACTCAATTCTATTATGGGGACAATTGATGACTGAGTACATGGTGGGTGGTGGGGAAAGTGGAGGGTGGGAAGAGGAGAGGGAAGGAAAGAGAGGTGTCATTGGGTGTGACACACCTCTTGGGGATGGGACACAACTAGAAGGGGGACTTTACGTAACAAGTGCAATCAGTATAACCTGTTTCTTTGTACTCTTAATGAATCCTCAACAATAATCATAATAAAAAAAGATCATACCCTCTTCACACACACACTCACAAAAAAAAGAAAGAAAGAAAGAAGGAAAAAGAAACAACTCTAGCCATAAAGAACTTTGTCAGTATAGATATTTCTACTCTGAGCTTCAGAGCACTTCTGAAAAACTAAGCCAAACAAAAACACACAACTATGCACAAAGATGTCAATAAAAGTCCATGTTCTGTAACCATGTATGTCAAGGTTATTCAGTATTCATGTGAATTCCTAGCATCTTCCTTATGCATCTCTTCCACTACTTTAAACCTCTAGTGTTCCCTGTTAACCACCCATTTCCAACACTGTCAAGTATAAATAAATTTTCTCACAAGAACATTTGCATTAGAACATTTATTGCATCCCAATTCAGAATTGCCAAGACATGGGAGCAACGTAAGTGTCCATCAACCTTTGAATCTACCAATAGACTGTGGTATATGCATACCATAGAATACTATTTTGCCACAGAAAAGATGATGACCTCACATCTTTTGTATTTACCTGGATGGAGCTGAAACACATTATTCTTTGTAAAATATCACAAGCATGGAAATGCAAGTATCCAATACTAATACTATTAAAATTTTATTAAAAAACAGTAATAATGTGAATTTAATAGAAAACAACTACATGCAAGAGAGTAACACAAGCATATTCAAGTGGGGAAATGGAAGGAGAAAAAGGCGAAAGGAGGGGAGGGGTCTTGGTAGGCTCTCACCTAATGGACACATTGTGAGGTGTACAGCACAACCCTAGGGTGAAGGACTCAATGACTTCAACTACAACTTGATCTTTACCTTGAAAACATAAAAAGTGTAACCTAATCATGTGCACCCTCATATTAATCTGAATTTTAAAAAATAATAAAATAATAAAAAAGAATAAAAAATAAATTCAACTCTTTACCAGAATGCTTCTCAGTCTACAGATTCTCCACATTAATTCCACATTAACTATCTATATATTGTTATAGGGACAGCTTTAACAGCTTTTCATTTTTATTTTTTAATTTCAAATTATTAAGGAGATACAATGGTTTTGTTATGTGGACAATTATATAATGCTTTAGACAGAACTATAAGCATGCCTACCACCTGAATATTGTACCCATTAGTAGGTTTACATCCCCCTTCCTCCTTGGCTCTTTCTTGATTTACAATGATTTTTATTTTTCTGTGTGCCCATGCATGCCCATTGATTAGTTCACATGACACAGTCCATTTGGTATTTGTTTTCCCATTCCTGAGATACTTCACTTAAGATAATGGCCTCCAGTTCTATCCAAATTGCTACAAAAAATGGTGGAATGGCAGTGATTATATATACTCTAGCTTTATGAGATCTGGTCAGTAGATTACAGCAGATATCTACTGCAACCGGTTGGCTGAAATGATGAGTATACTCATGATGAAGCAACTGAGATTGGTCAGCAGAGTCAGGCCAATCTTCTTGCAAGATAATGCTTGACCACAAGTCAAACAACACTGCTCGAACTACAGAAGCAGAACTTGGAAAATCTTTGTCATTCACCATATCCCAAAGAACTTGTACTGAATGATTTCCACTTCTTCCAGGGTTTCAATTACTTGTTTCAAGGAAAAATAGTCAATTCTCAACAAGGTGTGGAAAACATGTTTAGTGATTTTATTACCACTTGGTTCTCCAGGCTTCTTCACTGTTGGCACACACAAGCTACCATTAAAATGGCAAAACTGTGTCAATAGTTTAGTTTTATTGATTCCCTGCTTCTTGTTTGAGATATAATAAACTGAACTTTTCATTCAAAACTAGACATTTCATATTTAGTGACTTCATTTCCCTTTACCCTCTCCATCCTCCCATGATGTTTCCTTTCTTCCCATGTTTCAGCTCCATTGCTTTGTCCTTTTCTATGCCACCTATTATAGAAAGAAACACCATAAAATAGTTGCTTATAATCCCTACCTCTGCTTCTTCATCTTGTTTGAATTCATTACGATATGCTACTCCTACCAGGACAAGATACATAATCTGTAGGTCTCAAGGCAATATGAAAATTCAACTCATTAAAGTTCTCATGATATAAAGTTTTTATTTAAAAATATTTTGTTTGTAAAATGTAGTAAGAATAAGAGTTATAAATAAATAAGATAGACTTACTAATTAAAAATAATTATAATTTTCCATCATCATTTATGATATATGTAATAATATTTTATTAATGTGATATATCAATTGATCTTAAGACTTTTGTGCTTCACTTTCCTGAAAGTCATTTATCAGCTCATCAAAAGGTATACATTTTGCAATTTTATTTTAAGCTGATATAATTGAAAGGAGATATCAGTTACTCTTGGCAAATGGAAGATTACAAACAATATTTGATAATGTTTACTTTGTGAAAGACCTTGGTTCATCTTTCCTGGATTTATTAGGAGTATAACATATGCAGTGAAAATATACACTTAAATTCAACAAGTTGTTTTAAATTCTACACTTTAGTATATCTATATATACTATATATACTTCTACAAGTTTTCTTAAAATACTTAAATCTTCATAATTATCAGTTTCATTTATCTGAATTCAATTTTAAATAAATGTATACATTAACATTTTTGTGTTTTCTCTGACTTTTCTTGTAACTGTAGAGGTCATACAAGAACCAGAAGTTGCTTCCTGACTTGCATCTAATTCAAAATGTCAATTGGTATATTTTATCACTATATCTTCAATCATGAGGGAAAATTAATTTTAAAACTGTCTTCTACTTCATTTATTTATTCATCCAGAGCAACATATGAACACAGTGTTCTTTTCTATTTAATGTGATGATCTCTGAGTTTAATTTGTATCTCCAAGCCTATAGTTTACTTTGTGCTACTGCATCAGCTTTCAAAAATAGTTTCTACCTTTACTGAAGACATAGTAATTATCTATGAATGCTTTTATTTGGTAGTAACTGGCAGTATTTGATGCTTGAGCATGGAAGTCCTTGCTTTGCACTTAGACCAGAGTTAATATTTGTGAAGTCATTGTGCACATGTGTTCCAAGTACAGAGGTCCCTGAAACTGCTTTCATGCAGATATCTCATCACCCACAGCTAGTGTGTCCAGTCTAAATATGGAGCGATACTCCAGCCACAATGGACATCTGATATCTTAAGTTGCCTGGATGCACCTGACAGCACATTGCACCCCAAGGCCAGTTGTTCTGCGCTTACCTCGCCAGCTGGCTGGTCTAAACCAGTGTGTGCATACACCACACCGTCTTGCAGCATATAGGAGCTGTTCACACACTTCCATTTTCTTATAATGCTTCATCTTATCAGAAGAATTATGTTTACCTCAAATTCATAGATTAAATCCTAACCTCCGGTACTCAGAATGTGACTCAGAATCACCCCACACAAAGATCATCAAGCATTGGCTTGAACTACAGCAATCATAGATAAACAGGACAAAACAGAACAGGTGTACTACAGCCTTTTGGTGTTCATGCTTTTCCCCTATTCCTTCGACATTTCAGGACAAGAAAAAGTACCACCTAGGGACTACCCCTTCTTCTAATTAGGCAGGAGTGTACCTAGCAAAGAATACTGAATCCCCGGCAAACCTGTCAGCCACAAACTGAGAAAAGAGGATTTATGGAAGAAAGAACCAGCAAAAGAAACATAGCAACATGGAAAACCAAAAGAATTCAATACCCGTAAGGGATCACGGTGGAGCTATAGTAAGCCATAAGGAAATTACCAAAATAACAGCAGTAGAATTTAGAATATGGTGACAAATAAGATGAATGGAATTGAAGACAAAGTTAAAAAATAACAAGAAGAACCCAAAAAATATTTTAGGAAATCAGTAAAAATTTACTAAAAAGCTAGATAATATAAGAAAGCACAAAATCAAACTGAAAAATGGGTCATTTAGGGAATTTCAAAATGCAGCAGAAAGCTTCAACAGCAGATTTAACCAAGGAGAAGAAAGAATCTCGGAACTTTAAGACAAGGCTACTGAGCTAAACAAGTTTTTTAAACAGGCAGAAAAAAGAATTAAAAAGACTTAGACATCACTTAGAGGGATATTAGATTATGCAAAGCAAATTAAAATATGAATTATAGGTATCCCTGAGGGAGAAGGAGAAAAAGCTAAAAGCACGAAAAATCTATTCCAGAAAATTATTGAGGAAAACATTATCAGCATTGCCAGAGATTCAGATATCTAGATACAATATGATCTTCAAATATTCAGAGGATTCATAGCAACTAGGATATCTCCCAGATACATAATAATAAACCTGGCCAAATTCAAAATGAAGAAGAAATTCTACAAGCAGCCAGACAAAACCAACACCTAACCTACAAAGGAAAATCTATCAGGTTAACTGCAAACTTCTCAGCAGAAACCTTACCAAGAAGGTAACTATTTCAAAAATAGTTTCTTAAGCAGAAAAATTCAGTCTAGCCACATACACCAAGACTGGCAGTTCTGTAACCTGCTCTGGCCAGCTAAATAACAATGACAACTGCAACAAAAAATAGCCAGGTGTTGTGGTGAGCACCTATGGTCCCAGGTACTTGGAAGGCTGAGGTAAGAGGATCACTTAAGCCCAGAAGTTTGAGGTTGCTGTGAGCTATGATGCCCCTGCACTCTATCAAGGGTGACAGAGTAACACGCTCCCTCAAAAAAAAAAAAAAATACACTATACTGATTGGATTTTCCAAAAATGGTAAACATATTAAGTCAGGAAACATGTTTTAATATTTTACAGGTTCTTATAACACATGTCACAAGCCGGACGTAGAGTTTGTACTCAGTAAACATTTTCTCAGTTGACAAATATATTAACGGAGAGAGACGTGAGTGAGAGAGAGCGAGCATGTCCCTTACGAATTCACATCATTGTGTTTTTCTATACAAAACTCTGTTTACCTCCCTGACAAAAGCAGATAAAAAATTGTAAAAAGAAGAGTAATGTTATATATAATCTTTGAGATTTTCTTTCAAATTATCTATTCCCCAGTTAGAAATAATTATTCTCCTTTTATAAAAGAGCTCCAGATGTGTTTTTTTATATCATGCTTTTCGTAGAATTTTACTGTGTTTACTTATTTACAAATCCGCCTATATCTTTTCACTATTATCTTGTTCCTTGAGAACAAGGATCTCTTCCTTGTGCAGTTGTCTGCTACACTGCTATGAGTAGAGGAGATGTTAATAAACCTGGACATGTGGGAATTTGAGACCCTTGGACACTTAAACTTATTTTGTTTAAGCTCTTTTTCATGTACTCAAATCTTGGAGAAATCATTGATTTCAAAATTCTTTGGCTCCTGGTGCATAAATTAATATGTCTATATTTTATAATCTTCTCTGCATTATTTTGGCAAAACTCATATCCTATTTAAGTATGTTTTGTTCACCAAGTACCTTGAGACAGTAATAGAACCTTGAGCCCCAAATGAAGACATAAACCCTGGTCATTTGAATTTTTCACTTCTAGTCACTCATCAAAAATGATCAGTGGCTCACCGATGAGCATGGGTTTTGTGTATCATTGAATCTTGGAAAGTTTTATAACTCTGAATGAAAAGTATTTTACGTATCTGACACCATAAAACACTCATCTGCCAGGATGTGATGATACTTGTGCAATGCAATAAAAAATCGCTGTTGAATATTTTCCAACTGGAATTCCTCATTCTGGATGTCATTATCTTCTTTCCTTTTCCACAAAAGTTTTAACTGTTTCAATGATTTCTCTACTTTTTTTCTGTCTCTGACAGGTTAAAATCTTCCATGTTAAAATCTGCAATGTTTGTGTCTGTCTCAGTTCCTTGAGAGCACAGATCGCAGTAAAGCACACTCTGCTTTGTTGCGTGTGGTGTTTGATGTTTACTGAGTGAATGAGAGGTTGAAATGTGTCATGTCTCATATACCATTATTCCAAGTACCCAATTCTAATTCTAATAAAATGTAAGTGTGCTCTGGAGAGCCTAAGAATAGAACATAACATATCCACAGCCAGGATCCTCTGGGTGTTAGGCTAGTTATACTTTCTTGTAGAATATTTCTATCACTTAGATTTTTATATGAGAATAATTTGTGTCAATCTCTTTGATGTTAATATATTACTTGAAATAATCAACTACAGAGTCAGGGAGGAAGTAGAGTCATGACAAATGAAGGGGAATATTAATTGAAGCACTGGAAGTTTCAAAAAGAGATAACAAGAAGTGAGTTGGAGCCTAAAAGGCTACATAAAAAATACAATAAAGATGTGTATAAATGCTTCTCTGATGAAAGAGGTCAGCTATACATTCAATGTTAGAAGATAAATATGGAAATAAATTTGTGCACATTAAAAATAGCAGTTTACTCCAAATCAAATACCATTTTTTTCTTGAACTTATCAAACTTTTCTCAGAGACACTGTTAATATTAAATTCAGTAAAATCTTGAAGAGTTCTTTGAAAACTCATTATGAGATATAAAATGCATACAGTTTCCAAATGCTACTACAAGTTGCTTTATGAATGATAAAAAACAATTTTAAGTCTCTTCCTTGGGAACAGTGTTCTCAGTGAATATATTATCTGTAGCACAATGAATCAATGTGAAGTTGCTTGAAAAGTAGTTGTTATCTAATAACCTCCTGTCAAAAATACAGACTGAAATTTGCTTGTAGAGAAATAAAAATATAGCAATTGTGATGTTCTATTTTTCACCCTTAAAATTTACTTTGTCTGACTAATAAAACATTCTACAATGAAAAATTTTTGAAAACAGAGAATTACTTACTTTGAAAGCACTTGCAAGTTGAGGGAAAAGAAAAAATATTTTGGCATTATTCAATTCTGAGTCTAATTATTAAAGCATATTCTAATGGGAGCATTAAAAATTAGGAACATGCAAATCAACTTTTTAAGAAAGACAATATTCAAAAGAAATGATTCAGAAGGATTAGTTGCTTAACCAAATGTTATTAAAGATAGAAGGTTGAGGAGACTATGGAGTTTCAAAGGAAAAAAAAAAGGTGTTAGATTTGAATGCTAAGATGACAGTGAAAGCACAAAAAACATAAGGAAGATCAGAGCCAAGGACATATTTTTTTCTGAGATTTTGATTTTTTAATACCATCTCTTGTACATCTAAAACCCAAGGAAAAAACATTTATTCACATGATAATGTATGACTCTGCCAGTTATATTTTTAATATAATTTAATGGCATAATAAATTATAAAAATTATTTTGGGTATTTTTTTCATTATACAATGAAGTCATGATTTGCTATGTCTCCAACAATACCATTTCTTCAACTTGGTCTAACAACAGGCATATCCAAACTTTCAGCATGACTGGCCCATATCGGAAGAAGTAGTATTCTCCTGGGCCACATATTAAATACACAAACACTAACAAAAGCTGATGAGTCAAAAAAAAAAAAAGTCTGTGAATAATTTTTGTGAAATCTGCTAATCTGCCACAACAGATAAGCAAAAAAGTCCTCCCATAATAATCTTAATTATGTAGTGTACCATTCAGGGATTCTTATAAAATCATCGAGTATGCCCTAAATTTGTGATCACTAAGAGAGAAAAAGTACATACCTAAGTAATGAAATGTTTTTTTATTTTTCATCATAAAAGTAAAAGAAAAGTAGTCAACACATATACTAGTGGGATATTTGACATATTTGAGAAACTAATGCATCATTATCTGGTTTGATGGAAATAGTTGCAATTCTCAGTGAGTTCTCAAGGTGCTCATCAGATATTTGGTTTCTAATTTGATTCTCAATGTGCTTCATTCTAGAAATAGTTTCTCACAGATGTGGGTGTGACAAATAATAATAATAATGATAACACAAATAAGGTGTGATTGTGAAGCAAGGGATATTTGTCTTTGGGAAGAGAAGATCTACAAAAACCCAGTAAAGAGACGTGATCAAATTTTCTGTAAGTTTAATGTCAGATTGCAGTGGTGTGCATTCCATTTGAAAATTAGCAGATAACGTATTTACGTTAACTGAAAATGGAGTCACAAAATATTGATCATTTTCCTGGGAAATCTTGAAATTTATTTTCAAATTCTAGTATTGAATCAAAAATATTCATATTCCTGACTATTCACAGGACTGTTTAGCCAACATGGTGAAATGCATGAAATTGTTTGCCTTGGACTTTGCTATAATTTCATTTCCATTTGGAATGATTTATGGTTTGAAACCTTGAAGACACATGTTTAACTAATCTAAATGAGCAGTTAAATCCACTAAAAATGCTAAATCTGTAAGCCAGTGTTCGTCACCAATTCTGGCACAAATTTGGTTTTTGATAACCATAGATGACTTGATAACATGTTACAAATCATGAAATCTTTCCAACATTTGGCCTCAACTGACAACTTATCAGAAGTAAGTAAATGATGTTCCCATTGTCAGCCTCAGCCCTTTTAAGGAATTCCTGGAATTGATGATGGTTGAATCCTTTGACCCTTATGAAATTCACACTCTTGGTTATGAGTGGCATGATGTTACCTATTTTCAGATCTTTTTTACACAAATATTCTTGATGTACTATGGAATGAGTTCATCAAACAAAGTTTGGGCAGCAATTGCATTGCTTTCCATTAACTTTATAATTCTCTTTCTTTTACCTACCATTGGGGAGGCACCATCAATAACTACACCAGATATTTTGACAATGTACGAAGACAATTGATTTTACATATTTTTTCCTACTTCACATAAATTTCTTGGTTTAGTTGTGTCTTTTAATGGCACTAAAGAAGTGATTTCTTCATTGACATTATTTTCATCATCAACCCCTCTGATAAGAATGGAAAACTGAGACATATTTGTAACATCAGTGCTGTCAACTATCACCAAAAGTTAAAGCTTAAAATTAGCAGATTTACACTTCAAACTTATTTTGATAGTTTTCCAGTTTGTTCTATTTACCTACCTATAGTTTTATGAGATAAACTAGTTTAGAAAGATCCCTTTCTCAGTTCAAGTTATATCTGTCATGCTTTCTACATATTGCCTAACAAACTCACCGTTGGCAAATGGCTTTGAAATTTCTTTGTTACTAAATGTTCTATCACTTAACTAACTTCTGCAATAGAATCCATCTGATTTATAGCTTTTAAGAAAAATTTTATTGTGAAGACAGAGCTTTTGTCTTTTCTTTTCTTTTCTGCTCTGTTCTTTCTTTTTTTTTTTTTTTTTTTTTTGAAACAGAGTCTGATTTTGTCATCTCAGTAGAGTGCTGTGGATCACAGCTCACAGTAACCTCAAACTTTTGGGCTCAAGTGATTCTCTTGCCTCAGCTGCCAGAATAGCTGGGACTACATCTACTAATACTTGGGGCCCAGCCAGGGGCAGGGTCCTTTAAGACACATGGACTTGGCAGCGATCAACTGACAAAAAGTAAAGTTAGAAGTGGCAAAAGATAAAGAGACAGGGCATGCAGAATAAACTTTTCAAAGGTGGGAAAACGGGGGAAGTCTGCTAGCTTGTGGGGTTCCAGTGAGTGGCCCTGAGTATTTGTTCCACTTAGCGTTTATTGTAGGCTATTATCTGATTTAGCCCCGAGGGTAAGCTGAGTTAGAAAACAACAACATCAGCAGTTTCTCTGAGCAAGCATGTTAGTTCTTATTCTATCTATAATCATTAACTTTTAGTGTCTGAGCAGCCTTGAGAAATCTGAAATCTTCCTGCCCATATTTCAGTGCTTGAGCTGTTCCCTTGATCTCTGCCCTGGCCATAATACAAATCTCCACAGTGGGTATTTGCTGTGACTGTTAATGACCTGACTAATGTTCCTTCTGAGGCCTTGCACACAACTCCCTCTCTGGATGTTCTTCTTCATAGTGTTTACAGACGACGGGTGTTTATACCCCAAGTAGCAGGGTGTTTGCAAGCTGTATCCCTTACAGACCAGGCTTCTAGACAAGTAGGAACTACTCAGACAAGTAATTAAGCTTCTGGTTTAAAAGCAAGCTAGCTAAACTATTTTTATTCCACCTTGCTCAGCTTATTCCTATGTTTTATCCCTTTTCTTGGGGTCCTTTCCCTTACCAAGAACAGGGGCTTTAGTTCCCATTCTACATGCCACAAAATCCAGCAAGATCTATTTTTTTTTTTTTTTTAAGAGATGTGGTCCTTCTCTTACTCAGGCTCATCTCAAACTCCTGAACTCAGGCAATACTCCTGCTTCAACCTCCCAGAGAGCTAAGATTATAGGCATGAGCCTCTGTACCTGGACCAGACTATTTTTCAATTCTGCTTTTTTTCCCTTAGGACACATTTCTTCATACACATTTGTCAGCATGTTTTTGCATATAATGCCCTTTCAAATTATAACCCTAACCCTAACATAAGAGAGAATTTACACAAGTACCCTACAAATTAAGCAGTGTGCCTTACTTACTATTTGTCATGACAAAAAAAGTAGTCACTGTCCACTTTTCATTGTAACAATTTTCCTTCATTTGTAATATTTATTATTAGTTTTCTTTTGAGGTCTTGTAGAAGCCATGATGTGATTCAAAATTAATAATAGCTAAAAGCCTATATTTACTTTTTTTTTTTTAGTTTCTGGCAGGGGCTGGGTTTGAACCCACCACCTCCGGCTTATGGGGCTGGCACCTTACTCCTTTGAGCCACAGGTGCCACCCCTATATTTACTTTTTTATGACTACTAATTGACAAGAAAATAGAAAGTAAGGTTTGAGCCCTCCTACATCTTGACCTGTGATGAAGGGGAAGGAGGAGGGCTGATTGTAAAGTATGCAAGGCAATGTGTGAGGTGAGGAAGTACCCTTAATAATCAAATAAGAATACTTACTGACTTCTGAATAACATGACATACCTAACATTGCAATGTTAGTTTGAAATATTATTGAAACTGCTGCCTCACCAAGTCACCACGAATGCATATAACATCTAATGGTGTCAGTTTGACTCTATGTGCTTGGAAGATAACACAATGAACCATTGTGAACCTGCAGGAGCCACACATGCATACAAATACCCAAGAGCCTATGCATGTGTGTCTATTTTATGTGACACTAGGACATAATGTTGTTGTCTGAAAAGTTCACACTCAAAACCCATGCAGTCAAGTTCCACCAAAAAAATCTCAAATATAGATAAGTTTACAGGTGTGTGTTGGGCCACATCCATAGCAGTCCTGGTCCTCACATGGCCCATGAGCCACATATTGGACACCCTTCTCTAATAAGAAATTCTCATTGGAAATGTCGGAAGACTTTATTTCCCAACCTTTTTCACACTAAACTTAGAGCTTGATTAGTTCTAGCCTTTTGGATAAGAGTAGAAGTTTTTTCACTACTTCCAGCTAAGTCTAGCCCTGATACCTAAAATCTCCCCAGATTACAGGCTGTCTTCTTTTCTCCCATCTTTCTGGGATTAATGGAGAGCCAGATTACGGCACAGCCACACAGTTTAATTGAGCACTTGGAGGGAATTACCACTTTGAGGAAACATTTTCGAGAGACATTTAAAATATTCTGTTGCCTGAGCAAAAAATTTATGCCAGTGAAATTTTACATTATTTGTTTCAGTAGCAGATATATGCTATTATAACACTAGTCATCCTCACAATTTAGCCACAGTGATTGTATGAGTCCCAAAACAAAAGGTCAACACAGAAGATTAACTTAATGAAAAATCTGGCATGCATTTCAGATCTTTTCTGTATAACAGTAACCAACAAGCTGTTTTCATATTTTTTCAATATTAATTTAATTTATCCTGAAAGCATTGTTAAAATGACTGATTCTGTAGTTATAGTAAGATAATCAGTTTTTAATCATAACTTCATTTTATTTTCAAAGTAAAAGAAGGTTTTCTTTTTTCTCTTTTAACTAAGTAATTAAAAAACATCAGTGTCATAATCTAAAGAAGAGACATTTGCCACAGAACATTACTTTCAGTACAATCATTTTCACATCCTATTTTGATCACTTTAATTTATAACTGTGTTGTGTTGCAAGAGGTCTTTTAAATATTCTTAATACAAGCCTTTTCTCAGGTGTATGATTCTATTAACTTTTATCCTGGCTTGTGGTTTGCCTTTAAATTTTATCACTCATGTCCTCTGAAGCACAAAGGTTTTAATATTGATAAAGTCTAATTTGTCTTTTTGTTATTTGTTGCTATTTTTATCAATCTTGCTTTTGCCACTTTATCTAAAAACTTGTCTTAAATAAGGTTTCAAGTATTTTCTTTTTTGTTGTCTTCTAGAAGTTTTATAAGTTTAGCTTGAAAACTTACATCTGTTATCCACGTTGTGTAAGTTTTGATGTGTAGAGTGAGGTAAGAATGTGATTTCATTTTTTTGTATGTGGTTATTCAGTTTCCCCAGCACTATTTGATGAATGACTATTCTTCATTGTCTTGAAAAGGTTAGTTGACCATGCTTGTAAGAATTCATTTCTGGACTTTCCATTCTGTTATGTAGATCTATATGTGTATCCTTTATCCCAGTAGATTATTTTCTTGATTTTTATAATTTCATAGTAAAATTCAAAATTGGGATGTGTAAGTTCTCTATCTTCATTTAAAAAAGTAGTTTGTTCATTATGAGTCTTTTGCATTCCCATGTAAATTTTAGCATTAGATTATAAATTTATGCGAAAACCTATACTGGAAATATGATTAGGAATTATGTCAAATATATTGATCAATTTGAAAAAAATTGCCATATTAACAATATTGATTACTCTTTCAATACATGCATATGAAATATCTTTTCATTTATTTAGATTTTCTTTTTTCTTTTTCTTTTTTTTTTTTTTTTTTTGGCCAGGGCCAGGCTCGAACCTGCCACTCCCATTATATGGGGCTGGCGCCCTACTCCTTTAGCCACAGGCACCACCGATATTTAGATTTTCTTTAAATTATCTCAGCAATATTTTGTACCTTTCAGTATATAAGACTTACTTTTTGATAAAAATATTTGTAAGTGATTTTTTGAAAGCTATTTTGAATGGAATTATTTGTTTAATTTCAAGTTCATTGCTTATATGCAGAGAAACAAAGCTATATTTAAAAACAATATATCTTTTCTTGCATATATAGAAGTTATGTATTATAGGAATAAATATATTTTCCAGTCAGACAGATATGCTCTGTCATTATCCGTGAAACATTGGTCAAGTTACAATATTGGGCTTTTTATATGATTTGCATTAGAACACAAGGCAAATGTCTACAAAAGTTCATTAATTGCTATTTGTGATAAATTTTATAAAGTATCTTGGCCTACCTTGTGGTAGGCAGTGACATGCTATTAAAATTTTTAAAGTCTTAGTTATTTTTAAGAATTATAATAATTATCAGTAACTTAAGCACTCATCTCATTTCAGCTTAGGTACAATCAATTCTATATATTATAAAAATAATATGTATATATTATATAAAATATTCATCTATATATGAATTATATACACATATATGTGGACAGAAAGGAATTGATAGTGGATATAATTTTTTTTTTTGAGATGGTGTCTCACTCTGTCACCCTAGGTAGAAGGTCATGGCATCATAGCTCACAGCGACCTGAAACACTTGAGCTCAAGAGATCCTTTTGTCTCAGCCTCCCAAGTAGCTGGGACTACAGATGACCGTCACAACTCCCAGTTAGTTTTTCAATTTTAGTAGAGATGGGGTCTCACTCTTGCTCAGACTGGTGTCAAACTTCTGAGCTCAAGCAATCTACCCACCTCAGCGTCCCAGAGCACTGAGATTACAATTGTGAGCCACCACAGCTGGCTGAGAGTGGATATAAATTCTGATGAACAAAACATCTTTCTGTTTAATTTAACAGAGGCAATAATTTATACAGAAAGAAAGCAAGATAAAGTCATAATGCCATTGTCATCACTGAGGATAAAATAGCTTCAGTGAACTAAACAGGAGAGAAGAAAGGCTTTTTTAAATGTAAATGGCATTCAGACATTGAGTATTCATGGACTCAGAAATGTATAATACCGTTCCTTATGTAAGTGTCACAACCAACACTCCCACAACAAAGAACAGGTTAACAAGAGAAAACATAACAAATGTATTTAATCAAAGGTTTATGTGACATGGGAACCTTCAAAAATAAATACCCAAAGACCCAGAAAAATTTCATCTTCCTGAAAATTGGATAAGACCTTCTGGAATTAGTATCTTTTAGGAGGAGGGAGGGAATGATCCTTCAAAGTTGTATAGTTTGCCTTGGGAAGGGAGGGTTCTACTTTCTATGACTTTGGGGGATGTGGAGGGGTGGGAAACAGCAAGAAGGGAGAAGGTCAGAAAGATCTTGCTTTTGAAGTCCTTTCAATCTCCTCCAGTTTAAATTACTCAGCATGCCAAAGCCCTGCACTTGAGTATCATATTTTGAGCTACAGAATTACTCATGTACAATTAACAAATAAATAATAAATAATGAATAATGAGGAAATTTCAAATGACTTTATTCTTTACCATAGAACATAACTAATCATGTAGATTTCTGTGGTTTTCAACCTGTTTTATTGTTTTAATGCAGAGGTTGGTCATAGACAAATTAATTAATCATGATGGTTGAAATAAAAGATCAGCAGATTGTAACTTCCTAGGACTTTGTGCATTAATCTAACCCCTTAAAACTTAAGAGTTATCTAATTATTTTAGCTGGATAGGAAATCACAATGAAATTGACATGTCATTTGAAAATAAAGTAAATGATGTTTCTTAATGTTTAGAAATTATAGGTAAAAAATAAAATTACTATTTCTACTTACAAAGGAAATAGCTCATAGTCTTATTAAATTTTTATACATCTTTAAAACTGTTAACATTAATTAACAGTACTTAAATATAATCATCTCTTTTGTTCAGATAAAAATTCTCAGTAGAAAAATGTATTTAATTAGCCCTTTTATTTTAAAAAATTTTATCCGAAGGTATTTAAAAGCTGTTGTCTATAAAACAGCAGCTTTCTTGATACAGTTTTGTCCGTTACAGTGTAAGATATGAAATACCATTTTGACCTATTCACTACTGTAATACTCTTAATAATCCTTCAGCAAAAAAGAATCAAATGCCGTTTTCCCAAGAATTTGAGCTTGGTGGAGCTCGTGCATCTGTACTCATCCTCTTGCACCAGTAACTAATTACGAGTGTTCAAGCCAAATCTATAAATTATGATGTGGTGGGAACTCTGGTTTCCTCTGATGCCCTCCTTAAGTAGTGCAATCTCAATGGTAGTTGATACCCTCTAAACACTCTTGCAAATGGTTATTGCATTTGAACTTAGAAGCAATTTGTATTCCTTGATGGGCTTTTGTCTTTGAAATGTCCTTCCCCTTATAATCCAAATGGAATGTCAATGATGAACCTTTGGTTCAGTCACATTCAAGAAATGTAACACAAATAATCATTTATATTAAAGCTCTCTAGCAGTGTGCTTTAAAAAATACTTGCACACTCAAAGATAAACATCACATACATTTGTGCAGGTAGATTGTACATTAAGCTGTTTTAGGATTTTTTTTCAATCTCTCTCTTTGCTTACTTTGCTACCCAATATTAAACTTTTCTACTTCTTCCCTTTTATTTATAGCTACTTAATTCCCTGATTTAGTTTTGTTCATATCCCCAGGAGTACAATTTGAGCAACAGCAGAACAATTGGCATAAATAAGTTTATAAGAGATGGCATAGTTTAGTTAAAATAACTTGAGAAATAAAAATAAAATCCCAAGTCTCTCCAGTTGTACTAAATAGACCATCTTTTAACCAAGGGTACACAGAAACAATCTTAAAAATCAAGATTTTTTAAGGCCATGATGCTACCAGATGTTAGACACACCCCTTTATACCTCCTCAGTCGGTCACTCACTATCATTTAGACATTCTTTCCTAAGGATTAAACAGAAAGCAGGACAGCCGGGACTTTTCTCCCTTCTGTGGTTTCCACAGCCGAAGGCTGGTCGGTTGTTATGTGGAAACCACACAAAGGAGAGAAGTCCCAGCTGGCCTGGTTTCTGTTTAATCCTCAGGAAAGAATATCTGGGTACAGGCGAACCTTGCTAAATGAAGAATACAAATGTCTTCATATAATAATGGAGAAATTGCCAGGAAGGCTATGTTAATCAGTTTGATGAAAACAGTTAAGATTATATATGAAACCAGCACATTGTACCACTTGATTACACTATTGTACACAGCTATGATTTAATGATAAAGATAATAAACAACAAATTAATAAATTAATTAATTAAAAAAAAAGAAACAACACATCATGAACTAGTTCTGCTCGTTTAATTTTAATATATTTGTTGTTAAGTCTTCACCCCAAGGTGAACATGGGATTGCGTGTTTACCTACTACAGATGTGGACCTTCCCACTTAGTAAATATTCATAAGTCATCCTACAACTTGTTGAATACATGCACTTAACTGGCCCCTTCAGTATGAATTTCTGTCTCACCCTTCCTTCTTCTGAAATGTGCTTGCTGTAAGTTCCTGCTTAGAGGCTTTGCAGTCTAGCCTGTGGGATGGCCAGCCAGCAGGTTGCAGTCTTCTGTGAGAAATAAGGCTCACCTCTCCAATTTCCTGAGCTTGTGGTACTTCAGTTGACTCAGTATAGTTTATAAAACTATGAAGTAAAATACATTCATGCTCAAAACTCAACTCTAGAACTAAGTAGATGCCTGGGCTTACCATTCAATACATTAGCATCCTTGCGTGTGTATTAAGGGAATGATTAGGGTGGTTTTGTTTGTTTCTGGGCAGAACAATGTAATGTTTGATTTATTAGGAGGAGTAAAATAACTACATGTGGAAAATTCCTTGTGCACATGGTTACCACAGCTCCCAAACAAATCACCTGGCGCAAACACTTTCATACTTACAGAAATTCCTTCCCACCTTTTGAAGAAACATTAAGTATAATTTTTCAATTATTTATTTCACCAAACTGGTCTAAACTTGTTTTTCTAAAATAAGCTTTAAAAGCACAAAAATAATCATTTGGTTCAAACCCTCATATTTGAAGTATAGATAACTATATACTGTTAAACACTCTGTGCTTTAATGATTCCCCTGTGAGATGACCAGTCAGTGCACCCAGGACAAAGTGTCTCACGATATGAATGAAAGGTAGAATTATAAGTCCTTCCTTAGGTTGTGCTCTTTCTTCTTAAATTCTACCTGTGAATTTGTCCTTTATCATTGAGGCTAAAGAAAGCGGTTTTAGATAACCATTATGATATTAAGATTATGATATTTAAAACCAATAACTTTTGTGAATTTCTTGTAGATTAAATAGAGAAAGATGAGGAATGAAATTGTCATTAAAACTCAAGGGAGAAAAATAATAACAAAATCCTTTTGATTACTAAGATAAATCATGATATTTATTTATAATAATATAAATAATTTGGCAATCCTTTTTATTACTAATTTTCCTGGGCCTCGTGTGAAGATTTTTCTGCATTGCTTGATTTAACTAATAGCATGCAAGCCACCAAAACACTATCACATTGCAGATCATAAAAAGGAAAGCCAGATATGTGAAAGAATTTGCTGGGGTCAAATAGAAAATAGTAGCACCAGTGAGATGTAAATTCATGTTTGCTTTATTTCTTGCTTATTAATTGATACTTAATATGGTTCCTGACCCTTAAAATCTATTACTTTCCTGTTCTCTCAACTGCAGTAATGCAAAATAGGAGCCAAAAATAGCAAAATGCAATCTTGTGCTGATATTATTAGGGAATGGTATATAAGTGAACATTCAGTTGGGACAGGTAAATCTAGAAATCGAGAAGGAAAAATGAAGATAGAAAAAATAGAAAAAGTTAAGAGCAAGCAAGTAGCTAAGATGTAGGAGTGGTAGTAAGGAAGGAAGAAGAAAATATTTAAAGTACAGCTTATAAAAATCCATTTACATACCATTGACTAACTTGCCATTGTGCTACATATTATACACAGGAACAAATTACAAAGCTACCAAAGCTTTATCGATGAATGTTAAAATCAAACTGAATGGCAGGGTGAAGCTGAAGCAGTACTCTGCTATGAACTAGGCATATCTTAGGAGTAGGGGGAAGACTACACACACGCTCAGTGGTGTAACTAAGGAACACTTATAGCCAAGTAATAGAGAAGAAAGTCAAGAGAGAATTTCTATCCTCTGCTCTGTGACTGCCTTCTATGTTACAGTAAGTAAATCATGTAAATATTCAGAATGTAACTTATATTTTATAATATATGGATTATGATATTTAAACCACAGCTGACTTTGCCTAATCTGCAGAATTTCTACTCAGGTGATTTATGTGAAACAATTCATTTATTAAATACATATTGTACAATATGTTGTTGAGATAAACATCAATAAGGGTCAAATCCTATCCTTAAAGGAGCTCCCAAAGATCCCCCTGAGACTCATGGAGTTTAGAGGAGGAAATAAAACAGTCAGTTACTACATTATGAGCTTAGAGGAACAACAGAGGAAATCATGGAGGGAGCTGAGAGGACATAAGAGAATTACCTAAACCTTGTCTTCAAGTCTGTAGCTATAATAAGATGTACATCTTAAGCCTGATCTTGTCATTTTCACACCCTAACTGAAGGCCAGACTATCCAACTCCTTCCTGTACTGTGCTTTTGGATTTTTCACACACACCTCCAAGGAGCAAGTTTATGATAGTAATCTCTCCTCCCACACCTGCACCCCAGTGGCTTCTTTAGTTTTCCTTATCACTGTAAATGGTATGAACATTCAGTTTGGTGCTCACTCTTTTGTCTAGTTTGCCAGCTGCTTCTAAAGCAAATCTAGCCACCTTGGCTTTCTTTCAGCTCTCTACCATGTTCTTCTGCACCAGCTACTCACTGTCCGTCCACTTCCTCCTATGGGAAAGGATTCATTTACTATAATGAAGTACGCAGGAACATGGTCAGAGTCAGAAAAGGTTTAATAAAGACAAAATAGATGATATCAATGAAGAAAGAGAGGTTAAAAGATAAAAGGAAGAAAGGCCTGTATTTAAACTAATTAATGGAAGAGGTCATATCATTCTTTTTAGAAAGATGCTATGGACGTTTGATATAGAGAACAGTAATTTTAGGGAGCTTCTCATCTTCTGAGTCTTGATATTTACGTAAGTCAAAATTGATTTGTTTTCCTTGTTAACAAATGAAATTAAAAACCAAGATCTAGTGTGCTATGTGTGCTGATTGCTAGTGGGATGCCATTGCTTACATGTCCAAATAAATACATGTGCCTATGTTAGCCCTTGTGCATATACAAATCTTTAAATATGTCTATGTGTAACTATATTTATCTAAGTTAAGGTAAGCACAAGTTAATAGTGATGTATCAAATTCTTTTCCATTGGTACAAGGAAACTATCTGGCCTTGTTCTCTTGCCTATCTGGAAGCTCCTACTACCAATGTGCGATAAAAAAAAGTCCCCCACCACCAATTATCCATGTAATTAACTCTTCAATCTCCAACAAATGTAGAGAGGTATCACAATTGTTAACTCATATGCACACAGAAGACAATTTTATCAACTTGAATGCAATGCTTATGAAAACATTCTTGAACTTTAAAGCTTAACAGATATTACTCCTTTCCAAAGAACAGTAAAGTTCTTTCATAGACTTTTAATATAGTTAGCTACTTTCATATTCTACATTATCTTCTATCCTCTTTTGACCTACAAAATAATTCTTAAAAAGTTTTTGTACATTAAAGTTTGTATTTTGCTCTAAAACTATATAGGGATTTTGGAAAAATGCATAGTTTCATGGTTCTACTATTATAGTATTACACAGAATAGTTTCACCATTCTAAAAAAATTATCTGTACTTCTCTTACTCAATCTTGCCTTTCTTCTCCCAAACTTTTGCAACCATCAGTCTCTTTGCTTTCTCTATAATGTTGCCTTTTCCAGACATCATATGATTAGAATCATTGATCATGTAGCTTTTCAGATTGACTTCTTTCCCTTAATATCATGCATTTAAGATTCATCCATTTTTTATGTCTTTTCTTTATTAAGTCATTTGTACATAGATCGTGAATACATTTATGCCATTATGGGATTCAATTTGTTGATTATTTGTACAAATTGGAGTGCTTACATCCGACTAATCAACATAGCCTTCTCCTCAATTACCCAATTACAGTGTTAAGACATTTGTGTTATCACCTAATAGATCCAACTTGTACATGCAATATGCTCCATAGGTGTGGTCCCCCTATTAACCCCTCCTCATTTCTCTCCCCCCCCTTCCCTCCTTCATCCTAGGTTATAGTTATGATTCATCTTTCATATGAAAGTGTGAGTGATTATAAATTGGTTTCATGGTAGTACTTAGTACATTGTATAGTTTTTTTTTCCATTTCCGAGATACTTTACTTAGAAAAATATTTTCCAGCTCCATCCATGTAAACATAAAAGAGGTAAAATCTCCTTTTTTAATGTTGCATAGTATTCCATGGTATACATATGCCACAATTTATTGATCCATTCATGGGTCATTGGCACTTGGACTTCTTCTACTACTTAGCATTTATGAATTTAGCTGCAATGAATAATCTAGTGCAAATATATTTGTTGCCAAATGATTTTTGGTCTTTTGAATATATACCTAGAAGAAGAATTGCAGGATCAAACAGCAGGGCTACGTTTAGATCCCTGAGTGTTCTTCAAACTTCCTTCCAAAAGGAATGTACTAGCTGCCATTCTCACTAACAGTGCATAAGTGTTCCCTTTTCTCACGTCCACGTCAACATCTATGGTTTGGGGATTTTGTGATGTGGGCTACTCTTACTGGAGCTAGATGGTATCTCAGGGTGGTTTTGATGTGCATTTCTCTAATAATTAAAAATGATGAACATTTGTTCATGTGTCTGTAGACCATGCACCTGTCTTCTTCAGAGAAGCTTCTTTTCATGTCTCTTGTCCATAATGAAATGGGATCACTTGCTTTTTTCTTAGCAATAGGTTTGAGTTCTCTGTGGATTTTGGTTATTAGACCTTTGTTGGAAATATAACTTGAAAAAATCCTCTCCCATTCTGAGGGCTGTCTATTTGCTTTACTTAGTGTGTTGTTGGCAGTAAAAAAGCTTTTTAATATGATTAGATCCCAGTAATGTATTTTTGATGTTGCTTCAATTGCCCTGAGTGTCCTCCTCATAAAGTATTCTCCCGGGACAATTTTTTCAAGTGTTTCCCCTGCACTCTCTCCAAGAATTTTTATAGTTTTATGTCTTAGGTTTAAGTCCTGTAACCAGCAAGAGTGAATTTTTGTTAGAGGAGAAAGTTGTGGGTCCAGTTTCAGTCTTCTACAAGTTACCAGCCTATTCACCCAGCACCATTTGTTAAATAGGGAATATTTCCCCCAATTTATATTTTTGTTAGGCTTATCAAAAATCAAATGACAATAAGTGTCTGGGTTTATCTCTTGGTCTTCAATTCTGTTCCATACATCTACCTCTTTGTTTTTGTGCCAGTACCATGCTGTTTTGATGACTATCGATTAATAGTATAGTCTAAATTCTGGAAGCAAGATTCCTCCAATTTGTTTTTATTTCTGAGTAATGTCTTGACTATTTGAGGCTTTTATGTTTCCATATAATGAAGTACTAATTTTCCCAGGTCTTTTAAAGTATGGCAGAGGTGCTTTAATAGGGATAGTATTAAATCTGTAGATTGCTTTAGGTAATATAGACATTTTAACAACACTGATTCTTCCCAGTCATGAGCATAGTTTATTTTTCCATTTGTTAACATCTTCAGCTATTTCTTTTGTAAGAGTTTCATAGTTCTATTCATAGAGATCTTTCACATCCTTAGTTAGATACACTCCCAGATATTTCATCTTCTTTGACACTATTGTAAGGGGAATAGAGTCTTTGATTGTTTTTTCTCCTTGACGATTGTTGGTATATATAAAGGCTACAGTGTGTGACTGTTAATTTCATATCCTGAGACTCTGCTGTATTCCTTGATCACTTGTAGGAGTTTTGTACTTGATTTCCTGGGGTTTTCCAGACATAGCATCATATCATCTGTGAAGAGTGACAATTTGATCTCCTCTGATCCTATTCAGATTCTGTGATTGCCTTCTCTTGCCTGATTGTGATAGCTAAGACTTCCATTACAATGTTAATGTTCCATTAAAAGCAATGGAGACAATGGACATCCTTGCCTGGTTCCTGATCTGAGTGGAAATGATTTCAACTTTACTCCGTTCAATATGATATTAGCTTGGGTTTGCTGTAGATGGCCTCTATCAGTTTAAAGAAATGTTCCTTCTAAATCTATTTTCTTAGTGTTCTGATCAAGAAAGGATGCTGGATATTATCAAAAGCTTTTTCTGCATCAATTGAGAAAATCATATGGTTTTTGTTTTTAATTTGTTTATGTGATGTAAATATAATACTATATTTATGGATTTATATATATTGAACCATCCTTGGGACCCTGGGATGAAACCCAACTGGTTGTGATGTATAATTTGTTTGATGTGTTGTTGGATTCTGTTTCCTAGGATATCATTGAATATTTTTTCATCAATATTCATTAGAGATATCGGTTTATAATTTTCTTTCCTTGTTGGGTCTTTTCCTTGTTTGGGAATCAGGGTGATATTTGCTTTATAGAATGTGTTGGGAAGTATTCCTTCTTTTTCTATATTTTGGAAAAGGTTAAGTAGTATAGGTACTAGGTCCTCTTTAAAGGTTTGGTAGAATTCTTTCTTTTTTTATTGAATCATAACTGTATTCAATAATTCAATCATGGGGTACAGTGTGTGGGTTTCACATACTATCTGAGATATTTTCATCAACCTGATTGACATAACATTCATGAGATTTTCTCATTTACTATGTGAAAACATTTTTGATCCATATTTAGAAGTTTTCTCCTGACCCTTCAAATATGGACCACAAGTGGGATCTATTTGAAGGATCCTGTTCCTTTTCAATGCAGTTTGGAAGCTGTGTCACCTGTTTATGATTTTTCTGTACCACCAGTGGATAACCCTATATTTTAGTCTTTCCACCTCTTGCAATAAAAAGTTGGTTCATTAGACCAAAGTCCTAATAAGAATGATCCTTTCTTCCACAACAAGCAGACTCAAAATAGGCTATATTTCTTATTAATTTTCATACATACTTCCAAATGAGGGAAGAAGCATGCTTCAGTATGCTTAGCTTCACTTTTGGGGGGGCACTTTCTTTAGAGAAGAATTATATACCATGGAATAGCCAGGTCCCAGCAGGCAACATAAACATTAGAAAGATGTTAGCATTTCTTTCTTTTCTTTTTTTTTATATTTTACTTACCTTGAAAAGACTATCATTTGTGATTCCAGTGAAAGAATCCCCATCTTCTCTAGTAAACAGAGTTGTTCATATTTCTCTTCTCTGTCTAAACTATGCCCCAGGTATTCGTAACATATCCCAAGTGATTAGACTCGTGTGTTTTTAGATCTTGTCTGTTAGACATTGTTACAGCCACTTGAGATTTCTTGTTCATGTTCTGCAGTTACTCCTGCTGTCATTTTATTGTTTATCTGCAGATTCCTATTGAAACTAACATAGTCTCTGGCTCAGTGCCTGTGGCTCAAGCAACTGAGCTGGTGGGTTTGAATCCTGGCCTGGCCCACCAAACAACAATGACAGCTGCAACCAAAAAATAGCCGGGCGTTCTGGTGGGCGCCTGTAGTCCCAGCTACTTGGGAGGTAGAGGCATGAGACTTGCTTGAGCCCAGGAGTTGGAGGTTGCTGTGAGCTGTGATGCCATGGCACGCTACCCAGGGTGACAGCTTTAGGCTCTGTCTCAAAAACAACAACAACATAAACTAACATAGCCTCATTATAAGAGGTAGATGAGATATTTTATGTAAAGTTCTTAGGACAGTGTATGATAGCCAGTAAGCACTTCAAAATGTTAGATATTATTATTATTTTGGCCAGAATAACCTTATGTGTCTTACTTGGTAGAAGGAGATGGGAATTTTCAATCCCTTAGTACCTTTCTCAGTTTCTTCTTTACCCTCCACTTAGAATTCAGTCTCCAATCCTGTGACTAACCAAGATAACCAGGTCATTGAGTTAAAGAGCCTTTATTATTTTCCTCTCATCCTGTACCTATCAGGTAAAGATCATTTATCCAAGGTTGGTTGGTTGGCTTATTTAAGACAGAGTCTGGCTCTGTTGCCCAGGCCAGAGTGCAGTGGTATTGTTATAGCTCATTGTATCCTCAAACTTCTGGGTTCATGCGATCCTCCTGCCTGAGCTTCCGGAATAGCTGAACTACAGCTGTGACCCATCATACTAGGCAAATTTTTCTCTTTTTTGTAGAGATGGGGGTCTTGTTCTTCATCAGGCTGGTCTTGAACTCCTGACATCAAGTAATCCTCCTGCCATGGCCTCCTAAAGTGCTAGGATTATAAGTGTGAGTGAGCCACCATGGCCTGGCCTGTTTGTTTTTAAAGACTGCTGTCCTTAGTACATTTTGTCTTCCTTGATTTGTTTAAATCTTTTGATTTTTACTTTATTATTGACACCTTTTTCATACATATTTTAAACATATATTTCTAAGTTCTGGCACCTTGCTCTTCCTTTTAAAGTGTGTTTTAACTACTTCCTATCATCCTGACCTGTCATCTTTCACTGTTGTATAACTGCCTAATTTCTAAATTTTGGAAGACTTATTTAGCTACCTTTCCATGTGAATAGAAAAGGTGGCTCTTTACATTTTATGTGGTTCTATACCTCTTTTCTTGTATATCCTATTAATTTTGCAGATTTGCTGATTCTTTTTCTATGCTTATCCTGAAGAGCATAGCATCCTATTAGTATTTAAAGAAGTAACTTTTAGAGGTTGTGTCCCTGCTATGGTTTCAAAGTTCTCTAAAAATTTTAGCAGTTTTCTAGAGATAGAGCTAATGTTACTTTCTAACCTTTACATTTTATTTTTATATAAGTATTATGTACTGATGTTAGTAACTACCTCTGAGTTTGACATAGATCAAAGTTTCTGAATATCCGATATCAGTTCTCCTGTTTTTATTTCATGTGAGAAACGGTCAAAAACAGTATTCCTCAACTCCTGGCATATGTGACTATCACTGACACGAGCACATTGTCCGGAGAGAAGGGAGGGCATATGCAATTTCAAACTTTTTACTTTTGATCAGCTACAATTATCTTCACATTTGTGAGAGCTGCCAATCTAGATCTCAGGTCTTCTTAATTTCCTGGGCTGGTGCTTACCTCTCCACTGGCCCAGGACAAAGGCTAGCTTCCTAGGTAAATTCATGTCAGCATTTGCTGAGGACCCCAACCTGGGTTGAGACTCTATACCAGCTTAATACATAGAGTCTGAGAACCTGGAGAGACATACATTGACTCACACACTGCAGCAGCAGATGGAGTCAATGCAGGAACACAAGGAGTATATACATAATGTAAAGGTGCCAAAATTCTAATAGGATTAGAAGAATCCCAAGTTCCCAGGAAGATTGGATAAAGAGGAAATGGTGGGGTAATCAGGAGAGTAAGGTAATAAATTGTCAACAAACTTTTTATTTTTGATCAGCTATAATTATATTCACTTTTGTGAGAGCTGCCAATCTAGATCTCAGGTCTTCTTGATTTCCTGGGCTGGTGCTTACCTCTCCACTGGACCAGGAGAGACAAGACATTCAAACAAGTTTTATTCCCTCCAGGTAAAGCAAGTCAGGTTTCCTAATCTAACTGAGGATCAGGAATTCTACGGATTTACTCAGTTAAAGAGTTTAGCCCCACCCACCTGCTGACTCTCTTGCCCACAAGGAATGGTCTTAGTGACTTTGCCCCCTGAGGTGCCTCTGGGCTCTTTCATCTTCATGCTCTGGATGAGCTTTCTCCTGGATTGAAGTGGGGTACCAGGTGAGAGATCAGCCTATCTACCTCCCACTAGTTCACACCTTCCTCCTCACATTCATAGATTTGTTGTTTTCCTAATGCAACATCCATTAGTTTTTCTTCTCTCAGGCCTAGCCTCTAGCCATGGCAATTCATAACCATATTTTTTGGTATGCCCTGATTCTGTTTGTACATTTATAATTATCCTGTCAAGACTTCTTTTGAATGCTTTCTTTTCCTATCTCCTTTGGTTTCTCTTTCTGCCTTATTTATTAATTTCAGGCTTTTAGTTATTCCTAGCCCTGGGAATGGGTAGTTGCTCTACCTTTCATCCATTCAGCACATATTTATTAAGTGTTTAGTATATACCAGGCACTGTATAAGACCTTGAAAATGCAAGGGTGACCAGGGTAGAAAAGGATCTCTGTTTTCATGGAGTTTTCATTTTAGGGTACAGGCCAGGTGCAACCAAGTTAACAAGAAAAAAGGTCATTTTATCATAAGAACATTTGCACTAGACTGTTTATCACAACTCAATTTACAACTGCCAAAATGTGGGAACAACCTAAATGCTCACCAACCCAGAAATGGATTAACAAGCTGTGAGACTGTGAGACATGTATACCATGGAATACTATTCAGCCATTAAAAAAGATGGAGTCTTTTTTGTTAATAAACTTTTTTTTCTTTTCTTTTCTTTTCTTTTTTTTTTTTTTTGAGACAGAGTGCTGTGGTGTCATAGCTTATAGCAACCTCAAACTCTTGGGCTTAAGCGATTCTCTTGCCTCAGCCTCCCATATAGCTGGGATTACAGGCACCTGCCACAATGCCTGGCTATTTTTTGGTTGTAGTTGTCATTGCTGTTTAGCAGGCCGGGGCCGGGCCCCAACCTGCCAGCACTGGACACATACACTGGTGTATGTGTCCAGTGCTCTACTCACTGAGCTATGGGTGCTGAGCCAAAAAGATGGAGTCTTTACACCTTTTGTATTAACCTGGATTGAGTTGGGACACATGCTTCTTGGTAAAGCATCATAAGAATGGAGAAGCAAGAATTCATTTCTGTACTCAATTCTGATATGAAGGCAGTGGATGATCTATTACAAGATGGGGGGGTATGGGAATGAGGAGTAGGGAGAGGAGAGGAGGGTGGGGGTTGGGGGTCATGGTGTATGGCACACCTCTTGGGGGCAGGACACAATTACAGGAGGGACTTTACCTAATAAATGCAATCAGTGTAACCTAATTCTTTATACCCTCAATGAATCCCAAACAATAAAATAAAAAAAAAAAAGATTCAGGTAATAACATAGGCTATGAAGTAAACAAAACAGGGTTAGGCTGCTTAGGATGATTAAGAACTTTCTGCGCAGATGACTCAGCTGAGAATAGAAGGAAATAAAAGCTAAGAGAAGAGCATTTCCGGCAGAGGGAACAATAAGAATGAAGCCCTGGAAGTGGGCAATAGCTGTTTAAGGAGGAGGAAAAGGCCATTGTGACTATAGCATAACTAGAGAAGGAAAACTAGAAAGAGATGAAGGGCAGTGGAAAGGGATCAGATCAGACAGGACACTAAGCTTGATAAATGCTAGATTTTTTTTTTTTTTTGAGATGGAGTCTCACTCTATTGCCCAGGCTAGAATGCCAGGGCCTCAACCTCGCTCACAGCAACCTCAGACTCCTGGATTCAAGCAATCCTCCTGCCTCAGCCTCCCAAGTAGCTGGGGCTACAGGTGTCCACCATAACACCTGACTAGTTTTTCTATTTTCAGTAGAGATGGGGTCTTGCTCTTGCTCAGGCTGTTCTCAAACTCCTGAGCTCAAGGGATCCTCCCAACTCAGTTTTCCAAAGAGCTGGGATTATGGGTATAAGTCACTGCACCCTGCCTATGATGTTAGATTTTATTCTAAAGATTCTAAGAAGCCACATGGTTTTGAGCCAGGGGAAGATGTGAATTTGAGAGATCAGTTTGGCTATTGTATTGAAAATAAACCACAAAGAGCAAGAATAGAAGCAAGGGGACCCATTAGAGGCTACTCTTTTTAGATAAAGTGGTGAGGTTTTTTTGTTTGTTCTTGTCGAATCCAAGTAAAGACAAAAATAACTTGTATGAGGACATTTATTATTTCATACATAAGAAGCCAGTAGCAAGGCATACTCTAGGATTGATTCTTTCAGCAATTCAATGACATCGTCGAGACATGCCCTCTGCCATCCCTGGGTTTTGTTTCATTCTCATGGGAGTAGCAGGATAACTGCTATAGCTCCAACCATTATGCCTCCAAATGGGAGGGAAATTCTGGTATCATAGGGCAATCTCTTAGCAAATAGACTCTTGTCTAAATTTGCCCCATATCTCTTTGACCAGAATTGGTTACTTCTGAACCCATCAGTGACAGAAGTATGGAATTACTATTATTTTCTTGGGCTAATTATTTTGGGGTGGGATGGATACTGGGGAGTCTGCCTCTGCCGCTGTAATTTTGAGGAAAATAAACACCAAATGCCTAACCCAATAATGTGTGATATACAGCAGGACTTCAAACCAAAACCAAACAAACTAAATAGTTGAATTTTTGGAGACTTAAGAAAAAACTTGAGATCTTTCCCTGGAGGCATTTCTGTGTCCAAACAGGGTTGTCCTGACTATAACATAACACAGAGATATTCCACTCACTTTTTAAGCTTGCTTATAAAGTGAGTGGAATATCTGAGTGTTTCTTGAATCAAAGGCAATATTCTGGGAAGTTTACACACGAGCACTGCTTTAGACTTCACAACCATCCTATGAAGTAGGTATTTCTAAATCCATTTCGCCGAACAAAAAAGCTGGGCTTAATTAAGTTGGTGAAGATCATATAGAAATTTTTGCCATTCTCAGAGACCATGCACATTCTTTCCTAAGTTTAAGAATAAAATAAAAATGTATTTATGGTCATAGTTGGATCTGCATACTTGAGCCTATTTAAAGGATTCTGAAGGGTTCGCAGACTATACAAAAAGCAATAATCCTCAAATTGAACCAATAAAGATCAGAAGTGATACATCACTTAGCAGCTAACTCCAGAGGCATAGCTGTCCTATTTACAACTCGCACATAATAGAGACAGTGCCTAATTATTTTAACCGTGCTTTGTTGAGAGGGGGGTGTTGTTCTGTAGATAGTGAGGTGCTCATCTCTTTGGGAAGTAGTATTATGAAAGGCAAAATCAATCACATTATAACTTTTTCCACTTGAAGGCAAGTTATTTATTCCCTTCAGTTTGCAGTTTTGTCTTGTGTTTTTAACCTCTGCCTCTTTGTGTCCTCGGCACTGATATTGACCAAACCACAGCTGCTGAGATGTGAAATTAGGTGATTTGAAGATTCACTTCTGATTCTCAAGATATGCTCCAGGGCATACTGTGATGTGCTTTAGGGCATAAAATGATCTCAAGCTGGGGCTAAGGGGGAAAATATATATCTTCACAATAATAATAAATATTGCATAGTGGCAAGGTGAGTAGAAAATAATGCTCTTAAATTTTTTCAAATAACTATACTTTTCATAAAATCGAGTCATCAGGCAGGAAACTAAACTGTTTGACAACAATTGCTGACTTATGCAATGAAAACTCTCTAAATTGTTCTCATTAAAGATTAAAATCATTTTTTTCTAAGCCAGGTTGGGATTAATGTGTGGAGCCAAAAACAAACATAAAATCTCTGGGAGAGTTTTGTTACACTCAGATTTTAATTTGTCCATGGTAATGAGGGAAAAGGAGATGGTTAGCCCTTGAAGGTCCAATTCTCAAGAACGGAGTATCAGGATAGAAAACAAGATAATCTCACCAGAGCTTTTATTGATCTGTCATTTGCATAATCCAGAGTAAGGGATAGTCTTAGAATATAGCCTTCCAAATACCTTTTATCTCTGTTACCAGAAGACAATGAAACATTGACTGAATACTTCCTGAGCATGTTCCTTTCTGTCCTCTGGCAGAGCTTCTGTAAGTGAAATGATCAGAACGTATTGGGGGAAAGTAAGCAGCAAGAGAAACAAGGAATCTGGGTTAATTTCCAAACTGAATAATCAGCTTCCTACTAAAGAAGAGAGTTGGCAAGGTTCTGTGGAAGGTTCCATGATTCCTTCATTCCCATTGTGGCAGAAGTATGTAAGCTGGCAAGAGGGTCCTACAAATGCTATGGATAAACATAATCATTTCTCAAAGGCTCCCATTTAACTCACTATAATTTAAAATTACACAGCCCTACTTGCCCTGCATACATCTTCTTCTGTGTTGCGTCTACAACTTTGCTTGAAAAGCTAACAAGCATTGCTCTGAGTGGCATGGTAACGTGGAAAGCTTTACAGCTAGTGACACACTTGCGAGCTTAGTCTGGGAACAAAAGCCTGCCCCTCTTCCCTCAATCTTGGCCCCAAGTCCAATGGCCCATGTCCTCTGATTCTCTGCTACCAACTTCTTGTCATGATTTTCAAAAATGTTGCTCATTCATGTTACTCTACATTGGTACACAGCAAAGACCTCAGATACTTGGGCTTGTGGTCTATATAGTTTACGTACTTTGCAAAGGAGTAAAGATCACTCGAATCCTTTTAAAAAGCTTGCATACTTTGCAAAGGAGTAAAGATCACTCGAATCCTTTTAAAAAGCTTGCAGATCTGCTATTAATATACGGATTTTGTATACTCTGCAGTGGAACCCAGAGGGTTTAAATGACCTCCCCAACGTCACACAGCTAGTTGGTGTTAGAGCCAGACTTTGAATCCAAGTTAGTGATGCTGAAGGTCGGGCCTTTTCCACTTTACTGCACCTCTCAGATTTTAGGGAGAAAACATAACCACCAAGAGGTAAAGAGGGTAATGTTGTCTTCAAGCAGAGTGGTGCTTGGCATGCAGTAAGCATGTAATAAATATTTTATCACTGAAAAAAACTGAAGGAATGAATAAGTATTTTGTGTTTTTTTTCCCTCCTTCATGCTTGTTAACATTTTAAACGAACATTTACTACTTTTCTAATTACTAAATATAGCAAAAGAAAAGAAGAAAAAGAGAGAGAGAAAGAACTGCTCTTTTCCACAGAGGCAGAAAATGATTCCGGGAGGGAAATACACCTGCAAAAAAGTTTCAGAAGAGGAATGTTCTTCAAAGTTCCAATCATCACTATTAGCAATGGGTCATTATTGTTGGTTTAGAGTGTTTATTTCTTAGAAGGGTCAATGTTGCGGAGTGACTTTGTAATTCTCTTCCCCATGGTCTCTCCATCTGCGAGCAGATTCAATCCCTGTCACCCATCTGGAGGAATGAGATGTTCTGATGAGTAAAGAGAGGGAAAGTCCTCTCAGAGCTTTGAATAAAAAGCCCTGTGAGTAAAGAACAGTTGTTAAGGAAAGTTGCAAGCCAGTACACACTTAACAGTTGTGTGATTTATAGCCTGCAGGGCTTTAAACACATCACAGAGAATTAGAGAACACAAATGATTGCCCTTTGCGCCCACAGACTCTGATATATCATAATTGCATAATAAGAATCCTACTCTGAAAAACCACCCTTTGCTTTCATAATGAGAACCAAGGAGCTCCATGTAATCTCTGGATCTCAAACCTAAGCAAGAGAGGTACACGTACGATCTCAAATTTAGAAAACAGAATTTTGGAAAGCAAATCTCTTGTCTCAATGATTTCTAAATTCAGAGATTTATTATCATGGAAAATACTGGAGTCAGAAGCTTGGTTTGACAAATCACACATATGACTTAGGTAAAAATGCTCGCCCACACCATCAGCTGGGTGAAAGAATTTTCCTACCATCTAGAGCAGTATCATCCAGTAGAACTTTCTGTGATGTTGAAAATGTTGCATTCTAACTTGTCAAAAATAGAAAACAGTAGTCACATGTGGCTATTGAACACTTGAAATATGGTTAATGTACCTGAGGAATCAAAATTTTAATCTTATATAATTTCAATTAATTTGAATACGTTTATGTATTTTTATTTTTATTTATTTATTTTTTGAGACAGAGTCTCACTTTGTCACCCCCTCCACCCCCCATAGAGTATTGTGGGGAAATAGCCCACAGCAGCCTGAAACTCTTGGGCTCAAGCAATTCTTTTGCCTCAGCCCCCCAAATAGCTGGGACTACAACCACCCACTACAACACCTGGCTAGTTTTTCTATAGAGATAGGTCTCACTCTTGCTCAGGTTGACCTCAAACTGGAGCTCAAGCAATCAACCTGCCTTGGCCTCCTAAAGTGCTAGGATTACAGGCATAAGCCACAGTGTCCAACCTAATTTAAATAAATTTAAATAGCCACTTGCGTCTAACAGCACAGGTCCAGAGACAAATTAATATACCAGAACTTGCTATTTCACAGCCGTTGGCCTGAACATCGTTAATTCAAATGGCCATGCTGGCTCGTCAGAACCAGTGGGATAAGGGACACCCTTTTCAGAAACAGGAGTTCAGTGGGAGCAAATTCTTTCTCCATTATTTCATGGCTCTAGAAATCTTTTTTTTTTTTTTTTTTTTGAGACAAAGTAGGGTTCTGTGGAATCACAGCTCACAGCAACCTCAAACTCTTGGGCTTAAGCCATTTTCTTGCCTCAGCCTCCCAAGTGGCTGAGACTATAAGCACCCACCACAACGTCCAGCTATTTTTTGTTGCAGTTCTCATTGTTTAGCAGGCCTGGGCTGGGTTTGAACCACCAGCCCCAGCGTATGTGGCTGTGCTGTTAACTACTCAGCTATGGGTGTTGAGCCCCCGTCCCCTTTTTGAGACACTTCTTGCTCTGTCAACCTCGCTAGCATGCAGTGGTATCTTATAACCTAGAGGGTTACAAAGTGACTAATAGCACTAAAAGATTGGGATGGTGCAAGATTTCGTAATACTATTCAGAATGACAAGCAAATGAAAACTTATGAATTATTTATTTTTGGAATTTTTCATTTATTCACGATGCCTATGTCACTCACTCATTTTATCTCATCACATAGCCATTTTATCAGCTCACATCATCCTAAGAAGAAGGGTGAGTAGAGTACAAAAAGAAATTTTGAGAGAAAAAGAGAGATGGAGATACCACATTCACATAACTTTTATTACAATATGTTTCTGTAACTATTCTATTTTATTCTTAGTTGTTGTTAATCTTCTACTATGCCTAATCTATAAGTTAAGCTTTATCAGAAGTATGTATATTGAAGAAAACATGCCATATAGAGAGTTCAGTACCATCTGGTTTCAGGCATCACTGGAGGGTCTTAAAACATATCCCCAAAGATTAGGGGGAACCACTGTATTATAGGCTCTGTGGGCCATATAGTTTCTGTCTTAGCTACTCAACTCTGCAGTTATAGCACCAAAGCAGCCATAGAAAATACATATACAAATAATCTTGATTGTGTTCTAATAAAACTTTATTTATTGTCATTGAAATTTGAATCTCATGTTTGAAATATAGACTATGAAAAATGGATTAGTGGAATTTGAATTTTTCTCATATCACAAAATATGTTCTTTTGAGATTTCATTCAATCATCAAAAAATGTAAAAATCATTTCTTAGCCCATGGACCCCACAAACATAGTTGGTGGAATATATAAGGTTAGACAATTAAGTTCATGAACTCTCCTAGAAAAAGTACTATTCAGCTTGGTGCTGAAGGTCAGGGATCACCTTCAAAGTACTAGGCAATGGGGAAGCCAGGCAATGGGGAAGCCAGGCGCCAAGGTCAGCACCTGGTCCACACTTTAAAGCAATTTCGAACCCTTTCTTGGAATGGCCATCAGAGCTGTTGTCATGAGAGCTTTGACATTAAGCTCATGACCTCATTCCAGAAAAAGTGGGTTTGAAGGGTGGATTAGGCACTAGCATTAGTGCATGGCTTCTCAATGCAAGTACTTCAGAGGTGACAATAGTAATGTTCAGCAATGAAGTATGTAGCACTTCTCAAGGCAAGTACTTCAGTACACAGTAATATTCAGCAATGAGGTTTGTAGCTCTTTCTCTAGATGACTTCATGAACTTAATTGTTTGACCTCATATGTGGCCTGTGGGCCAACATAGTTTACTGATTCTTGGCCTAGAACATAGGAAATGAAAAAATGTTCATAGCACAATATACCTAAAATGTCTTTAAGAACATTAGTAATTCTATAATATTCTTCTATGTGAGTAAATGTGTGTGTGTTTATTTTTGGATTTTTAGTATTCTTCCAAGTTTTAATCTTAAAATTAGGAAGAAGGTTTTGAAAGACTTTTCTTTTATTGTATATTATAGTGTGTAGGTTAGACGGTATAAATATGTTAAGGTTATTACTATGTTACTACGAGCTTGATTTCTAAAAAGTTGTCCAAACTCTATTTCATGAGAGTATTGAGTATTCTTTTATTAATTTATTTTTAATTAAAATCATAATTGTGTACATTTATGTGCTAGAATGTGATAGAGGAATCGTTTTAAAAAGTCTTGAAATTCAGCCACTCTGTAGATAGCTTGATGGCTTCATTACCTAGTGTCTTAATACCATGTTTTATTTATTTTAATTTATTTTTGAGACAGAGAATCACTGTTCCCCATGCTACAGTGCCATGGAGTTGCTCACAGCAACTTCTGTCTCCTGGCTTTAAGTGATCCTCCTGCCTCAGCCTCTTGAAGCTCTATCACTCCTGACTAATTTTCTCTATTTTATTTTATTTTATTTTATTTTTTTAGTAGAGATGGGCCGGTCTTGAAATCCTGAGCTCAAGCAATCCCCTTCCCCATGTTGGCCTCCCAGAGCTCTAGGATTACAGGCATAAACCACCACATCTGGCCTTAATACCATATTTTTAAAAGTCTGATGGAAGACGCTGTGTTGTCCGCTGCCTGCAGAGTGACTAGATTCTGGTGGGCTGTTTCCACACTGGACTGATTCAGCCTTGCTGGTGTGGCCATGAGTCAAGTTCTCTGAACACTACCAATGACTTGCTGAGCATGTTAAATCATTGGCTAAGGAAGCTGAGCCTCAGGGTTGCACTGCTGTGATCCATCACCTTCTCCTAAAGATGCATCCTAAATTATCTGCACACTTGCCTACTGAACGTGACATCTTGATTAACTTGCTTAAGGAATGTCACAAAAATCACAATATTCTGAAATTTTTTGGTCTTTGCAATGCTCTTGATCAGAAGATGAGAAAATACTTGAAGAAAGAGTACATTAAAAAGAGAACCAAGAGCAGGGAGCATGGCAATAGGATGTGAACAAGACTTGTTAATCCTTCAGAGGAATCTGAAAAATAAACTATATTTCCAGTGCATGCCTTAGCTGAGAGAAGACTCTTCACTGATAACTGAAAAAATCCTATCTTATTTGGTCTCCAGAATCTTTTGAATGCAAAGTGACCCATGAGAAATCGAACCATGGAGAGTTTGTTGGGCAGAGCCTTTAGTACTATCACTCCTCTACCAACAAACGTGACTTCTGCCATCTTCCTTCCCTTTGTTGACAACCAGTTAACACTTGAGTAACTTATCTCCCTTCATAAAATAATTTAAGCAAAAAAAAAAAAAAAAAACAACTAATAAATAAAAAGTCCATTCAAACCTACTTCGAAAGACAGGTAGAATGAAATATTCCAGCTGGAATTTTTCCAAAACAACTGAAAAAAAAAAGGATATTGTTTATCAAACCAAACAGGAATCATACTTTTCTGCCATCAAAAACAATGGCCATGAGCTTACTTGAAAATACAGTGAAGGTTAATCCTATGGATTTGAATATGCCACGAGGCACAGGAGAGTCTTTTCTTGAGAATTGAAAGAACACAAACAAGAACTGGTCCTGAATTGGTTTAGTCCCTCAATATTCTAAAATTGGGATCTAGGACAGGTTTAGATTCAAATAATATTTATTAAATATCTACTATAACTGTCAATCTCCAAATCTAGCCCATGTGTCAGTTATATTCTGAGATCAAATTTTCATCCTTCTGTGGAGAAATACATAACATGAAATTCAATGTATTCAATTTCAATGTAGAGATCTACTTTTCTCTTGTTAACATCTCTTTCCTTTTTAAAATCTAATGGTGTTTTATAATGATATTTGGCAAAATAAATACCATTATATCTCTCTGTGTTATCTAAATCAAATATATGATGCTTAAACATATGTTTGAATATGTTGCATATTTTAAATATTTTATATATAATGAGCATATGTATTGTTTACATAAAATTTCCATGTAATTCACAAGTCTAGAAATTACTGTGCTTTGTAGTCATCTGTTGCATGGCAAATAATTTGCTCTTATTCTTTATAACCATTTATGTTGTTATCATTTTTTATTTTTATAAATAAATGAAAGCTGGTAGAGAGTAAATAAATTACCTAAGGTCACACAGCTACTAGGTGACATAGTCAGGAGTTAAAAATTAAAGATTTTTTCATTGGCTATACTATTTCTTTATGTATAGTCGAACCTCTGTAAGTTGACCATCCAAGGAGCTATAATAAACTGGTCAATATATAAAGGTGATCAGCATAAGGAACTTGGCCTACTGTGCTGATACGTACATGTGGTGCATGTCCTATGAAAATTAAGTCAACTTAAGGATGTAGTCAATGTAGGGAGGTAGTCAACTATGGAGGTTCTACTGTAATCCTTACAAATTACTTTTAAAAATTAGCAATATTTTGAAGTCCTTTCCAATGTCATGATCCAAACCATTAAAAATAGATTTTTTATTATTATACCACAAGAATAGCAGAAGAAGCAAATATGTTATTGAAATATTAACTTCTATGATATGGCTATTTTTCATGAGCTTATTTTTGATCTGTTTCTGCAGTTGTGTGCATAGGCTTATTATACCCATTAATTCTACCACCACATAATTGATACCAGATGATGGATTATGCCATTATTCTCAGGGTATATTTCTCCTTTAGTTATCATAGAGACATTCTGGTGGGACTACGGCTGCCCAGGACGGGAGAACTCCAGTCACTTTCTCTCATGCAAAGTGGTAATTAATGCACCAGTCAGGATCAGAAGTAATGAATAACATTGATTAATATTAACATTAAATGAAAGTGGTGATGAATGCCTCAAAGGAAAAGGTCTAAAGAAAATAGACAAATGTAAAGGGAGTTCTTGGAGTGGAGCTCTGGGAAGAGAAGCTTAATCTGAGAACACTGGGCTATGCTGGGGTCATCCAGGTGAAGACTGAGAGGAATGGAGGATCACGTTGGGAAAAAGCAACACATGAGGGTTCTGGGATGCAATGAGCAAGAGGAGGAATGGTTCCAGTGGAGGCTAGTGGTGTGATGTAAGATGGAAGACATTAGAAACTTTCATCAGTGGCCATTTTAATAATCTTGTTGCATCACGATGGAGACTTGGATCATGGTAGTAACAATAAAGATGGAGCAAATGAACATTTCTGAAAGCCATCTAGAAGACAGAAGCAATGCCTTGAGCTTCTGGGGGCAGTAATTTGTCATCTTTCTTTATCTTTTGCATTTGGAATAAATTGAAGAAAGTAGACTTATGAACAATTAACATCATTCCAGGGATGCTTAAGTGTGCCGCCAATACTTTCCAAATGCCTTCTGTCCGCGTCTAGGATATGAGACAACCTCTAAGGAGTATTTCATTCTGTTGATACACTTTTCCAGGACTGCTACCTCATATTTGCACATCATGGGAACGGACAGATGTGGACTTTAGGCCATGCTCTGGAAGGCAACCCTGGGTTCCAAGCCAAGTGCACATCCTCTGGGAAGTAGAAAAGCGGGATGCACCCACTCTTTAAAACAACAACAGCAACAACAATATATTTATTGAGATATAATTTACTTATTGTCATAGGCAAAATAATGGAATTGCAAAGATGTGCTCAACATAACTCTGGAACCTGTGAATATGTTACTTTTCATGCTAAAAAGATCTTCACAGATGGGGCTAAGATCATGAACCTTGAGACAGAGATAGTGACGTGGATGATTCAGGTGGGCCTGAACTTATCAAATGAGCTCTTAAAAAGGGGAAATCTTTTGATGGCTGGGTTAGAGAAAGAGATGTAACTATTGGTGAAGGGGCAGAGAAATGTGGCTTTTCCGGCTCTCAAGATGGATAGGAACATACCACACAATTGACCCGTTTAACAGGAAAAAGTTAGTGCTTTTTAACATAATCGAATATGTTGCAATTATGTGTATAAATAGGTCTGCCAATCCCACATATTTCATATAAATGTCTACAACATACTATCTTTTATGATTGAATTGTTTCACATAATATTTCTGAGGGTCATCTGCATTGTTGTGTGTATTAGTGCTCCTTTGTGGATTGCTGAATATGATTTTATTATATAAATATACCACATTTTTCTTTTCATTCATCATCTTATGGACATTTGTGTTGCTTCCACTTTGAGGCTATCATGAATGATGTTGCTATGAGCACTGAAATGAATTATCACACAGTTTTTGCATGAACATGAGCTTTTATTTCTCTTGAACATATGCCTACAAGGGGGGTTTCTGGATCCTTTGGTAAGTCTGTGTTTAACATTTGAAGGAGTTACCAGATTATTTTCCAAAGTGTCTGCACATTTTCACATTTCTATCAGGACTCTAATAATTCCACATTCTCCCCAACACTTAATATCCTTTTTATTATGATCCTCTCAGCGAGTATGAAGATTCAACTTTATATTTCTCCCATGACTAATAATGCTGAGCATCTTTTCATGTTCTTATTGGGTATTTCTGTACTTTGTCTAGAGAACTATTAGGAGCCCTAGCTCATTTTTATTTATTTTTTTATTTACTTATTTATTTGTTTGTTTTTTAATTGTTGGACTAGAACCAGGTTATATTGATCTAGCTCATTTTCAAATTAGGTTATTTATCTTACTATTGTTGAATTACAAGAGGTTCTATTTATATATTATTGACATAAGTTTCTCATAAGTATGATTTGCAAACATATTCTTCTATTCTGTGGGTTGTCTTTTCACTTCCTAGATTGTCCTTTGAAGTATGAAAGGTTTTTAATTTTGTCAAAGTCCAATTTGTCAAATTTTTCTTTCATTTCTCATGCTTTTGTTTTTTTTACTTACTTATCCTCTCCTAGAAAAGAGTTTTCTTTTCTTTTCTTTTCTTTTTTTTTGCAGTTTTTGGCCAGGGCTGGGTTTGAACCTGCCACCTCCGGCATATGGGGCTGGTGCCTTACTCCTTTGAGCCACAGGCACCACACTGAAGTTTTCTTTTTTAAAAAATTCTTTTTTATTAGCATTTCTAATGTTTTTGGAGTCATAGTTAAGCCAAGGCCATAAAGATTTATTCCTATGAATTTTTAAGAGTTTTATAGTTTCTTTCTAGTAAAATATTTTAAAACTATTACATTTATGTCTTTGATCCACTTTGAGTTAATTTTTATATGTGATGGGAAGTAGGGATATCTGCATGTGGATATCCAGTTGTCCCAGAACCATTTGTCAAAAGGACTGTTCTTTCCCACAATGGATTGTCTTAGCACCTTTGCTGTAAATCAATTGGACATAATGTGAGATTGCATTTCTGGATTTCTGGTTCTATTCCATTGATCTATGTGTTTTTCCTTGTGTCACTACCACACCATCTTGATTACTCCTGATTTTTAAGAGGATATAACATTGGAGAATGAGAGTCTTCCAATTTCCAGCTTTAGAGCTATAAATTCTACTCTTCTCTTCTCTTCTCTTTTTTCTCTTCTCTTCTCTTCTCTTCTCTTCTCTTCTCTTCTCTTCTCTTCTCTTCTCTTCTCTTCTCTTCTCTTCTCTCCTCTCCTCTCCTCTCCTCTCCTCTCCTCTCCTCTCCTCTTCTCTCTCTCTCTCTTTCTCCTTTCTTTTTTGAGACAGAGTCTCAAATTGTCACCCTAGGTAGAGTGCCATGGTGTCATCACAGCTCAAAGCAACCTCTAATTCTTGGGCTCAAATGGTCCTCTTGTCTCCGTTCTCTACTTTTATTAGAGATGGGGGTCTCACTCCTGCTCAGGCTGGTCTTGAACTTATGAGCTTAAACTATCCACTCGCCTCGGCCTCCCAGAGTGCTAGGTTTACAGGTATGAGTCCCTGTGCCTGGCCAAATTCTATTTTTTTCTTTCTCAAGATTATTTTTGTTATTCTACCTCCCTTGTATTTCCATGTAAGTTTTTGTGTCAGCTTGTCAATATCTGTAAAGAAACCAACTTGGATTTTGAAAAGGTTTGCAGTGAATCTCCAGATCATTTTTCGCCATATTTAGCAATATTCAATTATCTGATCCATGAATGTGAGGTGTCTTTTGCTTTATTTGGAACTTTCTTAATTTCTTTCAGCAATGTTTTGTAATGACAATGGATACATTTTGCACTTTTGGGGTTAAGTTTATTACTGTTTTTTAGAATGCACCCACTGGAGTATGAAAACAGAATGGCCTTGATCTCTCTAAAAAAATATTCCCAGGCAGGTATGGTGGCTTATGCCTGTAATCCTAGCACTCTGGGAGGCCAAGGCATGTGGATCGTTAAGTTCAGGAGTTCGAGACCATCTTGAGGAAGAGTAAGACCTTGTCTCTCCTAAAAATAGAAAAAAAAAAAAACTGACTGGGCATTGAGGCAGGCATCTGTAGTCTCAGCTACTCAGGAGTCTGAGGCAAGAGGATTGTTTGAGCCCAGGAGTTTGAGGTTGCTGTGAGCTATGATGATACCATAGCACTTTACCCAGAGTGACAGAATGAGACTCTATCTCAAAATAAAATAAATAAATAAATAATAAAACAAAATAAACTTCCCAACAATTTAGTTTTTCTCTCCCCAGGAGAAAAAAGAGGAGGATGGATTGAGAAGGGATGAATGTGAACTAGAAGTGTTCTTTCAGCACTCCTTTTAGGCAGCATAAGCAGCGAGAAATAGAGATTCTCAGAGAGAACCGAATAGTCGGTTAATGGGGCAGTTACAGGAGAAGAAAGTGTTAAGAATAATTCCCCAGTGTTACATGAACACCTGAATACGTGGTAGTGCTGTAGATGAACAGCACCTAAGAGAAACATGTGGGGGAAGAGAATGAGATCAGTCTGGCAAGTTGGGTTGAATGTGCCTTTGAAATATGTGAGTAGAGATGAAGGTGTAGTTGAAAGCCCAGTTGTGGACCTCATAGAAGACTAGCAGCAAAGTTAATTTGGATTCATTAGTGTATTACTGGTGAAGGAAGTTGTGTCTAACACTTGAAACCATCTGGGGCAAGTTTATAATTGGACAGGAAAAGAAAACCTACAACTAAATTTTGGAAAAGTCCGTATGTTATTGGTCAGGTAAAACAGAATGAGTTGGGAGAGTTGAGAAGAGGTCTGAGATAGGAGGAAACTGGGGCACTCAAGTTTCCTGGAATCAAGAAGAGAGAATGTTTCAAGCAGGAAGGAGTATGTTGAATATCACAAAGTTGGGTAATCAGAGGCAGACCAATTAAATTTGATGATATTAAAGGTCAGCAGTGATGGTGGGATGAGCTGTTTCAGGGGATTTGTGGTTGCGTGAGGACAACATTAGGAAAAGGAAAAACAGACAAGGACAAATGTATACCTAACTGTGAAAAAATATAGGGAGATGGCTAACAGGAGAAAGAGAATTGATGGAGATTTTTTTTCTTTTTAGAAGAAGAGAAACTTGATCATGTTTAAATGTTGATGGCAAGAAGGCCACAAAGAGAACATGATTAAAGATAAAATAATGAGATGGGGCAATCTATAGGATTAGGTTCTTAAGGAAGCAGGACTGTTAGAGGACCTATAGTAAGAATCTGCAGAGGGATTTCCAACTCAAATAGGCATCTATTTCACCAAGGGGAAGGATTCTACAAGTGTTAATGCATCTATCTTTGTAGGAATACCATTAAGAAAGCTTCAGTTTTCTCTGTGAAGTAGGCTGATGAGATCATTGACCGAAAAAGAGTTAGGTAGATGAGGGAGACTGAAGATTTAGGGAGGGTACAGAGTTGAACATACTCTTATGATGAATTGAAAAGTGAGGAGATAAGAGACATCAGAGTATTGCTGGATGGTATTGAGGGCTGTTTCTCTGTGTGTGGGGGGGTGTAGGAGCAGGTATTACCAAAGGAAGGACAGGGAAGAGATGTAATGAATTCTAAATGCAGATGAGTGAGGCAATAAACTTAATGCAAAGAGTTCCACTGGTTTCTAAGAAAAGAATAAAATTAGTAAAATCATCTGATTTTACCATATAGGTATTTTAGGAGAACTTGATGGCTACCTACCAAATATTCTCATCTTTATTTTCCCACAAAGCCAAACAATGTTTTCAATTTGGTTCTCCTATAAAAAAATCAAGGACAGTTTCATAGAATAAGGATTCATACCTTGGTTTTGTCCTCTAGCTGCCTGGTGCTAATAGCCTGGTGTATTTTTTCTTACTGTCATATGACTGATAACTACGATTCAGAATAAGACTCCAGACAGGAATGTGTGCCATCCAGTGAGAAAAGGTCATTGCACTAATGCTGAGCTGGAAAGGATGGGGACAGAGTCAACTGACAGGGCTAATTTTGTCATGTTGGCATCAGGCACATGTGGCAAGTTGGTGGTACCCAACTTCTTTAAGATAAGAACCTGTAATCTTTGGTTATGACAAAATGTATAGTGGAAAAAAAACATTTACCCTAAAATTTACCATGAGGTTAATCAACTATGTATTCAAAAGCAAGGCTTCAAACAAGCTTTCCCTAGCCATAAGAATTCCAGCATGCCATAGGCAGCATTGCTATTTATTGTCTTCTCTTTCCTTCTCTCTTCCTTCCCCGGCCACGAGCCCCCCACGCCCCCCGCCCCCCCCCGGCACCCGCGCGAGGCGCGGGGGGGGGGGGGGGGGG